>JAGDQP010034008.1:0-15446 GCA_022664845.1 Lepisma saccharinum | reverse complement strand
ATTATTATTATTATTATTATTATTATTATTATTATTATTATTATTATTATTATTATAGCGTAAAAGTTAATTTGGTTATTAATACAAAATTTGTAAGGATGGTAATTGGTAAACACAATAATATAATTTTTGATTTTGTTTTGTTCGTTCTAAGAAGAGTCATCACCATTAGCAGTGTTTTGTTGTCTTCTAGGCGCCAAGCGTTGCTTGCAGCCCAGAGGCATCAAGAGGAACAGCGGTTGGCGGAGCAGCACAAATCTCTTGGGTCTCGTCCAATGCCTGACAGTAGCAGTCATGACGTCAGAGATGCCGAGGATGAAAAAGTAGATGTCGTCGGAACATCGGATGTACGGGCGGACAGTTCACTGCATCTTTCACAGTCACACTCAGGTGAGATGTGAATACCAGTGTTATTAAATGTTCTCACCAACACCGTGTAATATTAAGTACTAAATATTTTACGCTTGTAACCCTATCCTCAGGGACAAATGTGAAAAGGGACAAATATTTTATAACTTGTCCGTATATTGTCTGCCTGCTATATTTTGCTTTTCATAATGCTTGTTTTTCTAAAACGGTGAGTTTGTTCTTTGTTGACAGACACAAGATCTCTAAGACAGAGGAAAACTCTGGTAAATCGAAGTTAGAATGGTGCGTAGCAGGACTCGAACCTACGTGCATCTGAAATCTACGACCAGAACCGCAAGACCACGGAGGGGGGTGGGATAGGTTGGTTATGCGAAATATAAAAACTTATCAGTAAAACCAAGACATTCATTGTGAAAAGACAGCGAGCAAGTATTTTGGTTATCAAGTCATATTTTTGTTTACTGGAACACATGGGCTACTCTTATTGACCCAATTGGAGCAGGACTCAATTCAAGTTAATGGTTACTTGAAACGGAAATAAATTTTCGAAAATTAAAGTGGTGTGAATGCCATATGATGCGAGATCAATGTAAGAAATTCTTTAGCTTTAGATACCCATCATTCTCGCTTCGCATTGATTAATTTATTGAAAGGATGAAATAAACCTATCACCACCACAATGTACAGAAATGAAATAAAATCGTTAATACGGAAGAATAATTTAAGATTGTTTTGGACATATTCCGTATTCTGAATTTTACAATTACTACATTACCCCAACACATGGATGAGTAAGGATATTTCAGTTTGGCGTCAGAACGTTTCTTTTTATAGTGCCCCACCATTTTTTTCGATTTTTGAAAGTTCTAGCAAGACGAAAAGCAATATTATAATTTTCCAAAGTATGGTTATAAAACTCTGTGATATGAAGTTAAAAGTGTTTTGACTTCCTAACTTGTATGTAAGTGCCTTGGCATTTGAAAAATTTTACATTATGTAAATTTCACCTTCAAGTTTTGAGCAGAGACAGACAGAGGGAGAGGGAGAGAGACAGAGAGGAAGAGAGAAAAGAACAAACAATTTAAAAAGAATCTCTTAAACTGGAATCCCATTTCGACACTTCTGTTGCGTGAGAAAATGAGACAAGAAAATAATTTTCACACCTTGATCGAGAAGACCAAAACAATTTACTGCATGAGAAATATAGCTACGCACTCTTACACACACACACCCAAACTCACCTAACACCCATCCCATACATACATAAACCTATGTTTGTGTATATGTATAAGGTCAAAACTGTTCACGTATTCTTTCCAGCTATCCCTGAAATTAAAAAGGAAAGAAGAGCGAAAAGCAATAGAATGAGAGAGACAGAGAGAGATGGAATGTGTTGTCAATTGTAGGGGACTTAACAAAGTTCGTGACTGTTTGAAAGAGGTCGGAGAACTGTAAAAATAACCAGCAATCTCATCATTCTCCAAGGACATTCAAATATATATATATATATATATTCATTTTGGTCACACGAAATCATATTAAAAGCCATTAACACCTTACAAAAGTTGTAGCAATTTCCATGAATCAAAAACATCTCTTAATTAAGTTAAAATTATGAATCTAGTGTGAATAATTTAATATTACATGCTTTCTTTGTTTTTTTAAAATCTAGCAATATTTCGAATTTACTGTTACAGTTGTATTTAAACATGGATCTGAAAGTAGAAGATGGAAGAGTGAAATATAAGTATAACAAACGACAGCCCTAAGATATTATGTCCGTAATTCTTTGTGAATTATATACATACTTTAGTGTGCGTTTCAATGTTGATGTGTGCGTGCGTCTACATGAATGTGTTAAAAGTGCTCTGAGGCTAAGGCTTCAGATTAAAAAAAAAAACAATTCTACAACATAAAAAAACTGAGCAAGTTCGTGTAAGTAAAACACGAGATAAATAAATGTCCGTGAAATTAGAAATCATATAGGATGGTCGTCTATAACGAATTTAATACAATGCATAAGAACGTCTCGTATTAATTCAAAATAGTTGTGCATAATTTATTTTCACAATATTGTCAAACTAAATTAACACATTAAAATAACTCATTTTCTTACGTAATACAAAAGTTATTATTTCAGAAATTAATTACGCTGTAACCTTGGAGTTATCTTGCGTGTTGTCAATATCAAATGCTTGAATGGACATTTTATCTGGTACTAAATTTGAATTATTACCTACGTTTCGGTCAAAACTATTTTAATGTATATGATTGTTTGACAATGTTTAGTTGTTACACTACATAGGCAGACAAGCAATGGTTTGGGTAATTCGCTCGCGAAACAAGTGCTAACATTAACCCCAGTACACAGAACATATTAACCACAACTTCATAACAGTGATAAAAGGTTCAGTCTCATATTTAAACTTGGTACTTTTGGTAATCTTACAAAAAGTACTACAGAAAAACCGTATGCATTATTTTACATGCTTCTCTCATCCCAAATTAGTACTCTTCAAAGCTACCTAGGTATATTCATACATATTTCATTAACTTTATGCTGCAACACTAGTCTTAACGAAGTAACAATGTAAGTTGTAGCAAGAGCATTTTGAAGTAGCATCTGGAGAAATGTAAAGCTTTTTTACAATGCGACTGCTTTGTTTTTCTTGGAAGAACAGATATTTGTAAATGTAATTAAGAGACGTTCTTATACCTAAAGCACTGGAGAATCAATATTGAAAGAGAACACGTATAGAAGTAAATGTCTGTACCACTATCATTGAAAAGAGTAACATTTAACAGGCATGTACAATACATATATCAGTTTACAGTCCACATGATTTAATTGAAATTTCCGAATGGAAGCAGTGGCAATTTTAAGAGTAGAGTCAGTGGATTTTCCAAGGAACATCATAATTGATTTGAACAATTTTTTTGCCTTTCTAGTAATTGTATTCTCCTTTGTGTAACTTTTTTTTTCTCTGTATATCTATAATACGTATTTTGATAAAGAATGTTTGATTACTTCTTTCTTTTTTTCACAGGTTGGTACTCTCTCCCCACAGATGGTCGTCATGATGATGGAGATGACACGGCACCAAAACGTTGTGAAGACAGTGAAAGAGATGCCAGTGACACCAGTTCAGAATCTGGGAGCACAGCGTTCAAACCTTCGTGTTCACCTTCTCTTGGTAGTAAAGAAGCGGCGAATGGACCTTTGCCAGGCCCTTCTGATTATCCAAGCCCGAACATTTCAGTAGGACCTCCAATTCATCCACCTCATTTGCTACCATATCTATATCCTCCAGGACTCTATCCAGGAGGTCCTCATCCTTCTCCTGGTTTACATCAACTTCTCATGCCCGGTGCTTCTCCTGCCACATCACTAGCGCCACCACTATCCTTGTTCACGAATTCAGTTGGTGCAGGCCATGCTCCGAGTCTCTCTTCGATGAACCCGAGTCTGCTGTTCAACGCGCAACTAGCCTTGGCCGCACAGCATCCGTTGTTCGGTCATACTTATCCAGGACTAGGTTCAGCATTAACTGGGACAACCGCAAGTGTAACGGGTCCACTTCTTAGTGAGAGGCTCAAGGCGCATCGTTTTACACCCTACAGTCTCCCCGTTAGCTCTGCTGCACCCACGTCAACTACGTGTAGTCTTTTAGGTGGATCTCCGCTTGGATCCGCTTTCGAAACCGTAACACCCAGTTCTCATCACAATAGTCCTAAACATTCTCCAAGATCGACTTCTCTGGACTCTCCGGGTTCGCTTCCCGGTACAACAGGATCAGTTCCTAATCCATTGGGAGGTCCTCCAGAACTACCTCCTCCAGTAGGCACAGGAACTCCAGGAACATCTTTACCTCATCCCGTAGTAGGGGTACCTAATACAGCAGCCAGTGAACTAAAAAGCATTGAAAAAATGGTGAACGGTCTTGAAGTGCAGCATGATCATGTAATGGGTACAGATGCCATAGGTAAACTCGGAGATAAGTGAGTAGAGCTGGAGGGCGGAGATAAACTGAGTGAGGAAATAGTCCGCTCACCACACTAGAACTCCTCCCTCCAGGGCTCATGGAAGAAGCATAGTGCAGAACTGGCAAGGAATATGCCAGAAGCTTCACCACACTTGGTAACAACAACAACCGGACGACGCTGACGGAGGCCATCATTCGTTCTGTCCCATATCCTCTGCGAACAGGATATATACTTAGTCTGTGAAGTGTTGTGCGTACATGTGCGTGTGTGTGCGTATGCTGTGCTGCTGTATCGTGCCAAGGGCCTCGCTAAAAGTGAAATAAGTGAAAAATCAACAACGTCAGGTTGCTGCTAAGCATGACCTGAAAGTAAAACAAAAGAAAAATTCTCGCAAATTGAAACTCGTGTCTTGAAGTCAGATTCAGTTGTGAGTAGTGCTATTCTCCCCGTGTGATCGTGTAATGTATTACTGTAAGTAAAATTAATTATATAGTCACCACAAAGCAAGCAAGCACAACAAAACTATGCCTCGGTTCAGACTTGTGTTTTATTAAATTATGTTCCTGAAGAAATATACATATATAAATAGAAATTATATAAATATATCTTTACCATGGGCAGCTGAACCACGAACTTGTGTCCGAACTACGAAAATTAAAATAAGAAGAGAATTAATTATAAAAAGAAAAAAAGCTAATAAATTTGTGTATATATATACATATGGATTATAATGTATGTAAAAGCACGTTGTCACTTATTTATACCAAAGAGTACATAAAAGTATGCTTGTTCATATTTGAAGTGAAAAGGGTGGGGGAAGAATAGGACCCAAGTTCGTTTCATGTCCCACCTGTCACTAATTATAGCTCGTGCGTCACAGACTGACTTAGGTAAAAACAAATAATATTAAAAATTGAGAAATGAAGATATGTCACTGCACAATAATAATAAAAAAGTTTTATCTTTTAAAAAAGAATGGATATATTCTAACATCAGAATATTTTGTAAAACGCATACAACAAAATCTATATTTAAAAATGTATTTCGGATATTATGTTTCTGTTGTCTTGGTTTATCTATCACGTTTATTTCGTACTACAAAAGAGTGAAGTACTCTGGTGACAAAAATGATGTATAGTTTTCACTCGTATGTGTCAATTTAAGCCCCTTTCTCTATCTCCCCTGTAAACAAAAAAAGAAAAAAGAGAGAGATTTGTTGTACCTGCCTGACACACCCAACTAACAGTGAAACTATTTCATTTACTATAGCAGTTTTTAAATGAGAAGTGATTTTTTTTATTCGTAGTGAATCACACACAATAATTATAATCGCGCATCGTTGCCAGTTTATATCCTCTCTGCTGCTTCTACTGTGAGAATACAAACTGACAAAATTCAAGAACTTTACCAGAATATAAAAGCTCCTCATTTAAAAACCACTTTAGTAGATTCAGAACAAAAAAAGATAGAGGAAAAGCTCCCTTTGTTGATCAGTCTGTGCGTTGTACACTTTAGGACTACTGCACTTTCACAGTGCACATTCTTTTAGTATGTTATATGAACAAAAGAAGACTGTACACAAATTATTTAAGAAATGGAGAAAATACAATGTCCAAAGCAGTGACATTTAAAAAAAATAATAATGAAAAGAAGGGAATCTAGCAATAATTCTTGTACTTACATGTTAATGTCTGAAACAAAGAAGGCAGTATGTAGTTTTGGAATGCTATGTCATACACTGAATTTATCATGTTAACAGTTGCGCCTCAAACAGAATTCTACATTAATTTTTTTTTATTAGTTTTATAGACTAAAAATTTGTAGGAAGTACTCTCTCGAAAATGGTGGCATATGATTTGTCTTGACACTTGTAAAGAAACCTGATTATATGTAACAAATTTATATACTGTATATATGAGAATAAATTCCATTAAGACAATTGAATGAATAGAAATGGTGCCTTTATTAGTAGCAGGATCATTCTGTAACTTTTTGTTGTTTCATATCTTTTGCTATTTTTGTAACATGAATGGACTTTCACAAGGAAACATCACAAGGTTTCTTCACAAAATATATCATACTGTGAAATCAATTGTATATCGAAACAAACTTATTTTCTTTACAATATTTCAAAAAGAAAATTAGGCTGTAGCTTGTGTTCACCTTCCTACTTTGTAGTAGGACAAAGCAGCGCTTCTCAACCTTTTCATCCCGCGACCCCCTTTTACCATGCCTTTTAGCCGGCGACCCACAATTATTTTATTTTGTGTATATTTGCTTTTCATTTCAAAAACATGACAGTTTATTTCCTTCAACAAACTACATTATCTTTAGCAATGATAAAAACAGCAAACAAAATAAAATACTTTCTTTGAAATTGATTAGTTTTAACCTACAAAATTATAGTTAAATTTATATTTATTTCCACCTCTCCCCGCAACTCCCTTGCACACATATCGCGACCCACCTGGGGGTCGCGATCTCCAGGTTGAGATACCCAGGGATAAAGTAAGGTGATTTGGCAATATAGACAATTTTGCAGGATTACTTTATAAGTGCGTTGCTAAGAAATCTAGTGTTGTAAGATTTAACATTTTACACAACAGATAAAAGTGACATGTTTGCTTGAAACTGCTGTTGCTATTGAGATCTCTAGCGACGAGATTAGTGTACTCTGAAACCAATGAAATACAAAATACTGCTAAATTACCTTACCTTACTCTCCTAGAGAAAATTACTTGAAAAATTGTAAACAATTAAATACTGTATGCAGATACTTTGGAAGTGAAGATCACCACTCTAGTTCACTGGAGTTCTGGAAAGAGTTGCTGTAGAAACTAATCATTTTATTTATTTATTTATTTTGCGATGGAATTTTGACATATTTCATTCGAACCAAATGCTGAAGATCAGACTTGCAGTTTGTCCACTTTCGATTAAAAATATTTTCAAACATTTAATTAAAACTGACAGAGTCTCTCTTTCTTTTGTTTTACTCTTTGTTTGTCTACATTAAAGAGTTGTTAACTAAAATTTATGAAAATGGAAATGATATGGAAAATGGTCAAAATAAATAAATTAATGGAAAAAAGTCATTTGATAATTTCGAGAATAATCGAATCAATGTAGGAGAGATATTATATTATGAGTGTCCATACATATTATATTATTAATAAATTTTCATCTGTTTGGGGTGCAACTGCTACTTATCCCCTTGGTAACCTTCAAACCCAACACCTTTATTGATGTGGTGCTCTTAATATAACAAAGAAAGAATAAAAGGCATTATTATTATACAAGTATATGCATAATTATATATAAATATATATATACACATAGATATATATATAAAACAATGTACAAAGATGTATGTTCAGACTTATTGTGTGATATTTCTTTTCGTCTCCATCTATTTTTCATTTGTATACTTGTAGGTAAATAAAGAAAAGAAAAAAAATAACAGAGTTTCATGCTATCTTTATATATAAAAACAAAATAGGTTGGTTAGGGTGATTGGAGTTTGATGTGTTACCATGGTGAAAAAAATTATATTTCATTTTTAAAGAATATGAGAGTTGTGCAGTATCAGGACTTAAAAAAGTGATCAAACAAACAAATAAACCCTTGTACTGCAACTGCTGTTGATCCTAAATAAAAAGAAAAATCAGTCTGTAAAGTGCGGAAAGTGTGCTGATCATTAAATAAATTTATACTATGACGCGTGAAAATTAATATTTGTCTTTTTATTTTCTTCTTATAACCTACTATTACTTAAGAAATAGGAAATCATTTGCCATTGGGAAGTTCGCACGAAAAAACACTGCAACTATCATTTTTGTCAACATGATGCAGTAGCGATTCGTGGTTTTCATCAAACGTAGGATCTGTGTAAGTACTTCAAATGCACGTTATCTTGATGATCACTCACGCCCTGATCTGTGTGTTTAGCTGATCTGTGAGTTTTCATCAAGTAATTAGGTTTTGAGAACCCACCTAACATTATTATTGACGTTGATGAAATACGCTGGGGTTCATACCCGAGGCAGATAATCACACGATGTTACACAGCATAAAAGCGGCCTCTCCTCACCACTTTATTCATCCACCCTTCTCAGCACAACAGGTTCGGTTAAAGGAGAAAATTGCGCTGGGTAAAGCTCTTTCTCTGCTAGCCCTTTCGTTACTTTATACTTTGCTTTGAATGAGGAAGATGAAGGTAGCGGCTTATACCTTCGTCTAGGTACAATTATAAAACTCACCTGGTGAAACTGAGCAAAGTCAGATTTTCCTTAGGCTGGGTGTCAGGGAGCAGAACTTAAGCCTACGTATTTTCCCAGTGAGGAACAGAAGTCGTCGTCTGTAACAATTAGGCCACGGAGGCGGGATACGAAGTAGATTCAAATCCTGTTCAAAGGACAGTATAGTTAGGTTCATAGCTGAAAACAATATCTCCAGGATTTCTTCTCAGTGCTACTAAAGCGAATGTCGAGATGGTTTCTTCACTAGAGGAAATGAGCGCTACATTCTTCATTCCTTTCCAAAAAGTTGTTTTGACTAAGATCCATTGTTGCTTAGGATAAAAATGTCTAAGTCAAGAACAGTTAGTAAATAGGCAAGTGCATTACATCGTACTAGTCAGATCCTTACTGAATTGCCAATGCTTGAAGTTTATCTTAAGCGTTTTTCCACACAGTATTTTACGTTTTTTATATGATTGCAGCCATTTATACATGTCAAGCTATAAAAACAGCTGAAATTACGGACTATACTCGTTCATATAATTGCATTATAAGTATAGAAAACATATTTCCTTTCTCTGTGCGTATTATTGGGTTTGTTATAAACGAAATGTGATCTTATTTCAATAAACATTTGATTTTGAACAGTATTGGCAGGTTAACAGCATGCAACGGAGGAAAGCAAAAAATTCTGATTTTGACCTAAAGATGTCTCTACTTTCGCTAATCAGAAGCGCGACTCTGCCTTTCGTCGCCTACGAGTAAGAAAGAAGAGAATGAATGGGTCGTTTTTTGCTATGTTCCCACACCGTATTGGCCTGCGCGTAGGTGCGCAACTTATATGGAAGTTCGAGGAAACAAAGATGATAATCCTACTAACTGCGGGAGAGAGGAGACATGAAGTGGAGCTTTTGATATTTCACCGCTAGATGGCAATACATTAGTTTCGTTAATTCAGAGTTGCCATGCACATATTTATTTAACTAAAGACCTATCACCTAATGGGAAAGAAAATTAACTATTTATTATATTTTTTACTAGAAAATTTCTCAGTTCCTACACACACACACAAATCGCCTCTGCAGTGACGTAATAACAAAAAAAGTTTTATTCAGCATCGATAACATAGTAGTAAAATTAGTTTTAGGTTTTCTCAAGAGATGGCAGTTCTTTCTGTACTGTGATATGTGCGTTGAAAGAAAACGCTCTGACAGAAGCAGATTTTTTTCCCGAATCATTCGACCTGGCTCCCGTCTAAAGAGAGCCCACATGGTAAGAGGGCGTAGCCCACTCTCGCGCAAGCAACTATAAGTAACATCGTGAAGCGCTTGTTCGGCAACTCGCAGTTTGGTATGCGGAAGCTGATCCTGAGGTCCCGGGTTCGAATCTCAACGGGGGAAAGATATTTTTTCTTTCAAAATATTTTTCTAATTTCAAATTTATTATTAATAATTGCTTTCTTGCATTTTTCGAAGATTATCTAAAATTAGTGAACAAAAAAGCTACAATTGCTCGGTGTGCAAGAGGACCACGATGCGTCCGAAAGGAGCTGGGCGCAGCCCCCGGTTAGCGGTGGGTATTGCAAAAGTGCTGTTTACGCACAAGTGCTCTTAACTTTCTATTCCACATTGTTTCCATGTGGGCTCTCCTTAGAAGGGAGCCAGGTTGAATGGTTCGTGAAAAAATTGGCTGACAGAATAGGCCGATTGTCTTTCGTCTCTTGTAAATTTTAATTGTTGTATACATTTTTTCGTGTAAGCTAGTCAATTACCGGCTGTAGTTGTTTTTCTATGATAACTCATTAAAAACAAGGTTTTCGTTTTCTTTTCAAAAATGTTATCGCTTAACGCAATATCCAATGTAGAAGGTAAAGTCGGGTGAGATTGCGCATAATTCAGGAAAAATTCACTAAAATTGTAATTTTTATGCAAACTTCTAAAAAATTACAAAATATATTCTTTACTATCTTATACATAATTATATAGTATTAATCTTTGTTATAATTCATCGTATGCTTAATGATAATTTTTCAAAAAAACCTTAATTTGCGCGATCTTACCTACCCTACACTCTAAATACAGTACCCATTATTCAAAGGTACAAAACGGGCATTTTGTACCCATTAATTATAACAGATCCCTAGTACCTAAGAGTTAGAAGCTAACACATGCCTTTGATTTCGTGGGTACAAATATATTTCATTGGAACAAAACCTCCTAATTTGAACGTCCCGGTCGCGCCAGTAATCCACACTGTCGAAAGAAAGAGACTAAAGTGTAAAGATACATAACCGCACCTAACCTCTACTAAATCATGATCGCCTACGAATAATGCAAGAAAGCAATTGTGAATAATAAATAAGAACAGATAGAAATGTAGGGTATTTTGAAAGAAAAGAAAAACGAAAAAATCACTTAGCCCCCGCCGAGATTCGTACCCGGCTTCTTTCACTCAACAAGCCGACGTCTTGACCTCTTACCCACGGTCGAAGCTTGTAAACAGTGGTTTCTAAGTTGTATTTACACTGCACATGCGCAGATGTCATTCGCGCGTGGATTATTCCTTTTCAAAGTCCTGTTCAGAAAATTGGTAGTTTCCATGACAAAGCTTTGCTTTATATACTTAAGAGAAAAGAAAACAATTGCTGAGCAAAGCAATACGTTGTAATTAAAAACGAAAAACATGTACCAGTTGCACCAACTAACAAACGACTTGGCTTCATCAGACACACTTTTTGATGGTCAATGTTTTCATGGGTACTATTTCCCTTATATTAATATAATGGGTGCCCTCTTGGGTACAACTTCATTGTACCCATAATACCTTTCTTTTTTCACAACTTCTGTTGTACCCATTAATTCATGGGTACGTTTCATGGATCTGTTGTGTACCTATAATTCCTGTCGGTACATTCAATAAACTTGTGAGTACAAACTGCCTTGGGAGAGAACAGATTAATAGAAACAAAAACGATGGTAAAACATGAATTCCTGTGCCCGTTGCTGCCCCTGAAAAGTAGGGGATACAGGTACGATTCATAGGTACAGCTTCTGCAGCATAGTAGGAGAGATTGCATACATGGTAATCGGAGAGACTGCGAATGAGAATGAGATAACGTTCGATGGTACGAACCGAATAGAAACTACTTGTTGTTATCCTAAACATTATAAACGGTTATGTTGTATTATAAAAAGTAATTAGCTAAAGCAGACTGAATATTCTTAGTAAATGTAAGATTTCTTCTTCTTGGTAATTTAATAAACACCCAGTTCAAGAATTATACATCCTTCACACAGTACATTTCTCCGTGAAGTAGTTGACCATAATAAAAATTACACCGAAATCTAGCCGTGATTTATAATTAACTTACTTTATGTGAATGATCAATTTCTTCTTTCATTGTTTAATTAAAACAAGCTGTCAAGGGAATCACACTTAATTTATTTTAAAAACACACAGCCAGCGTAACGGTTTCAATGTTCTAACAACATCTTCCTCAGACGACACATTAAAACACACTAACAGTTCATAAAAAGTACTAGAAGACCCAGAGATCCGTACTACGTCATCCGCCAATCACGTCTCAGAATCCTTTCACTTTCCAAAACTTAACATATTGTAGCCAATCACAGTCCTTCTCTCACAGGCCATACCCCCTAGTCCACTATACTAGGCCCCTAGTTTTGGAAAGTGAAAAGATTCTAGGACGTGACTGGTGGATGACGTAGTAAGGATCTCTGGACCTTCTGTTACATTTTATGAACTGTTAGTGTGTAGTAATGTGTCGTCTGAGGAAGATGTTGTTAGAACACTGAAACCGTTACGCTGGCTGTGTGTTTTTAAAATAAAGTTAAATGTGATAGCCTTGTCAGTTTGTTTTAATTAAATTAAGTATGGATACAAGGCCTCAGTATAGTTATTTCTTTCATTGTATTAAATGAATGTGCTGTGCAATCTCTCGTACTTGGCGCTTGCGCCAACTATCCTATTTTAGGACATATTGTGCACCACATAGCTTGAGTGGAAATTTCCAGAAGATCCCAAACTGCGTACAACACAATTTATGATAAAGAACTAGCTAAGAAAACTCCTTGATTTATAATTATTTGACAGTGAAACATTTCCTTTGAAAATATATACAACGTTTATGAAATTTCAAGTACTTATGTTGAAGACCCCAAAAAATTGATGGTAAGCTTCAGCGACCACCTTCTATCAATACATGAGCTCAACTCATGAGTCTGTTAGTTATACATTCACTTGTTTTTCACTCGCACTACATCAGCCACATTCCTTCTCGTCTTTCCAGGATCTGCGCAATCTCTCCTACCGCCCATTCACTAATGGATTTACCTTATTAATATTTTTTTTCTAATACGAGTAGCCCATTTAATACACAGTATATCTCTGAAATAATGCTATAAACGTCGGGAGGTGATAATTTACATCAAAATATGAAAATAATTTCTTTCAAGAAATTTTAAAGCTTCCTATATAGTTGCGGGTCTAGAGGCGCTCAAATTTAACGCGGGATCGTACAAAATTACGTCTTACCGCGAAAAATAAAGATGAAAGCCGTGTCGACTCAGCAAATAAGAATCGAAATAGTACCCAATACAAGAAATGTTTATGATTGACAAATGCAACTTAGAGTGGATTCCTATGCTTGATCTATTAAACCATATAACCATATATATATATTTGTCAATGAATTAATTTTAATAGTAATAATTAATATATTCTATTAAACCATATATATTTTTTGACAATGAAAATATTACATTGCGAAATCTATCTATGTGCCTATCTTCAGTCATAATCATTGTTGAAATAGATTTATTGGGTACTACTTCGATTGTGGTTTGCTAAGCCGACACCGCTTACGTCAGCATTTGTCGAGATATAAAGTAATATGTGAAGGTGCCGCCGTAACTTTGAGCGCTTGTAGCTCCGAAATTATGCATGTTTCGAAATTTCTTCAAAGGTCCCTTTTTCGTGTTTTGATGTGAATCATCACCTCCCGAAGCTTGTCGCATTATTTCTAGAACAAGGTGTATATTCAACCTAGTGATAACATGAGTTGCAGTTCAAAGAGAATAACTATAATACCCAAAGTTTTCTACGAAGTTATATATAGTAACTCGAATTTCCAGCAATAAAAATAGGTTCAGTTGTTATCACTTTAGTAAACATAACTATCAGCATATTTATTTTACAATCTATATACATGAAAACGAAGGCATATCAAATACGAGGTATGTACATGGTGTTTCATAAATCCGCAAAACATTAAAAAATACATCCATCACAAATTAAAGAGGATATACATTTTTTTACAATATAATAAAAAGCAAACTCTCGGAAGTTTATTCTTTACATACCTCACAAACGCTCAATACATTGGGAAGAATGATTCTGTTCCTTCAAGTACAACGGCAGTTCAAAGAGAAAACAAACTTTAATAAATAGAGAAAATGGTAATACTAATCACTTAGCCGGAGCTACCCCATTTAAAGTACTCCTCTCTGCTGTGCACACAGCTAGTAGCGTTTCTTCCAGTTCTGGAAAGATTGCTGGAGCTACAGATTTGGAATGATCTGGATTTTCCTATTAGGGACTGGAATTATGATAAAGTTACGTCTAATTATCTACATTAACTCTAAACGGAGACAACTGTGAGAAGAAATTTCTGATATAATGAAATAATACGCAAAGAGGAATGAAATATATATATATATATTGGAATAATTTTTTAGTTATACTTGGTCTGACAATAGTTCGAATCAATCATAGTTCAAAATGTCCACCGTTAGCACGCACACAGGCTCGGAGTCCGGCAGGCCACTCTTCGATTCTTCGATTACAGAACGCACGGTCTCCTGAGGAAATATTGCCACTGCAGAGTGCAGCCAGTAAGGAGCGCTCCAAACTGTCAACTGTAGGGTGACGCTACTTGCAGACCATATCCTCAAGCACTGCCCACAGTTTGTAAGGAGATTAAGGTCAGGGCTGCTCGAGAGCCAGTCTTAAGTTGATATGAAGTCAGGCACATTGTGCTCCAGCCACTCCTGGGTTGATTCTTGGATTGAATCTTGCTGGAAAGTCCACTGGGGCATTTTGAAAAGTGTGGTTGGTCAAGTTCTTCACGATCGGCTCCAGCATAGTGTTTTGGTAATCCGAGCACCGGTTTTCTTGCGTTCGACACAAGAATGAAGACGCGTGGTGTCAGCAAGGCTCACTCCCCACTACACCATGACTGACGCGGGCTTTCCAAAATGATGAAGCATACTTCTTATCACTTTGACGATTGAAACTCTCTTCGATGGTGAAAACTTATTCGTCGGTGAAGAGAATCTGTCTGTGTCCATTGTTCGTGCACCGCTGAACAGGATGATTGCATATTTACGCTTCCTCTGCGCCTTCAGAAAGTGCTCCGTTGGCCGTCGTAAACTCTAAGGCCAAGATCCTTTCTGAGTAGTCTGGACTCTGGATATTGTTCGCAGGGAGATCACAGGCCATCACTGTCTGTTTCCGTACGGGATTTCGCCTCAAACGCGCTGCCACTGCTTTAACAACTGCTGCTGCTGAAGTTTGTGCACTTCACGGGCGGCCTTTTTGTGGACGGATCGTGAACAGTTCCAGTACCAAGGTACCGCTGGCTTGTGTGGTACACAAACATGTGACTGATTTCAAGCTTTTTAAGCCGTTTTGAAAATCTTACTCACTGTTTTTTCAACTCTGTGTAGCACTATCACTGCTACTCTGTTTATGAACTCACCCCATTCCATTCTGCCTGTAAGGATTACGTGTCTCCCTTTCTACAGCAGCACTCACAATGCGTCTTCGTACATTCCA
>JAGDQP010034007.1:0-20361 GCA_022664845.1 Lepisma saccharinum | reverse complement strand
CAAGCTGACCGAAGACCAGGGAACTTATCGAAGACACAACAAAGCAGCTCTCAGCATGCTATGTACTTATATGAAAAGGTAACTCACCTCTCTACGAATATTTATCCACTGTCAAAGTCTTCATTATAAACGCATTCTGTCCCAACAACATTATATTGCTAACCATACCGACAGATAAATCCACAAAATGCCAATCACCCAAGGTGCACTCATCCAGGTACATTTTTATGAACCAGACTGTGTTAAGGGAATCCTGCCCTTGTACTCATACTCAGGTAGGTATGCACGCTAATGAAAGACTGTTATTTGGCATCTGGAGTACTCAACAAACATCTAGAACACAAAAATTTAACCTACCCCCATAAAAATGAAATCAAATCACTTGTTTCACTACACCAAAGTATAGCTGTAGCAATAAATTAAAAATTACTAAATTTTAATTCTATTTGTTTACGTAGAGAAGATTTTAACTTATTAACATGGAAATACTCACTTACATCTTTATATTATAACGAGGAAGCTTTAAATGAAGTTTCCACAGAAAAATCCTTCATAAAAGAGTCTGAACGAAATTTAAAGTATTAAATAATAATTTTCTTCTTATTCGAGTGCTATTGCCAATTACTTCTTTCCATTTAAATAAAAGGCTATCAAATTTGTTGCAAACATCAAATTTTCAAAAAACAAATTCACGTAATTTCAATTTTTTTAAAAAAAACAAGAGAAACTTATGGGAAAAACATTATTTTTACACACAAAATTAATATTTATAATTGCAGTAAACAAATTCCATCGTTGTACTTTCCAGAAATAATGATCCAAAGTTAACAAAATTTACTAAAAAAAACCTTTCGAACTGCCAGAATTTCAAATTAAAGATTACATTTTAAACTAAGTTATAAGGTTTATATAGTAAAAAATTAAATTTTCCTGTAGATTTTCAGTTCTTTACTCCAAAAATGTTTCGGTTACATCTTGAATTTCAATCCACAAATATAAATTTAAACTTACTTGAAACTATCCATCTTACTGACCAGAAGATGACCCATTGATAGAGGGTAAGAAACAAACTGCTTAGCTTTTCATATCGGATTCTCCAACCATCCACTAAATATACAAAACCTCTAAAATTTCAGGATTCTGGTAACGAGATGTCACCCTTACACTTTCTCCCACTATGAAGATGGGCAGGAGAAAGCTGGATGTTTCCAATAAGAAATTCGTTTCACGTGGTCTAAAGCCTAACGGGCCTATTTATGAAGATTTCTTCAGCGAAAAGTTAATAAATTTCGAAATTTTATACTTCCACGTCTTCTTAGGATCAGAAACTTTATTTGACTATATATTCTAGTGGCAAACTATTCCAAATAAATATGTAAACTTAATTTCTTCAGCGACGGAGAATTTGTCAAACTGCCATCTCCTAAGATGGCCGACGATCTTACGATCTCGACAACGGAAAACGGCAACATCAGAACAGGAATCACAAAACGACGGAAACAATAAAAAGAGAAACAATCAAACATACGAGAACTGCACAAGAAAAAAAAAATTGCTATTTCACTGTTTCATAACGTAAATAAGAGTAACTTTACATTTTAATCTCTATAGTTAGCCAATCAAAACTCAATACATCTGCAAGAAGGACATGACGTCACAGCAAGAACAATTCCTACAGAGAGAAAGCTTATGCCATGAATAGACCAATGTTAATCAAAAGTCACAACACAGAAAACAACCTACCGAGCCACCTGTCCCATGAAAACTGAACTACTGGAAAAGAATGACGTCACTTGGAACCAAAGAAATGTACCGACCTAGGACCGGTAAAGTAATAATAGTTGTTGTTGTATTAATAGCATCAGTAACAGTAGTAGGTGTTGCTGTAGTAGTATTAGTAGGATCAGTAATAGTAGCAGTACTTGAAGTAGTAGTAGTAGTGGTGGTGTTGCCAACATATTGTATTCACTCGGCACCAACGGGTAGCTACTTTAGCTAATCAAAACTATTAACAATGCCCATCAAGTAAGTTGCTTAGTACAATATTGAAATGTTGCCCACATAAAGTACATCTATTCCACGCATATAACTATTCATAAATTGAATTCCAACTGAACGCCAAAACGTTATTTTTACTGTTGTGGATTAGCAGAAATTCTTCAGCCTTTGCACTAGTTAATGTGCATTCTATCATTCCTTTATGCCTTTCATCACATGTTTCGTCAAGGATGGAAGAACAGGTCATATTGTCCTTGCATCACTTAAACATTTTATTGGAGAATAGTAATAGTTACACACGTAAACATGTCCTAATTAAATGTTATATTATAACAATATTTGTAAGTTGTTTACGCTATAACCATGATACATTATATTTACCTGACATATTTTTCTATATATGTATAAGCTATCAAACCTTGTTCACTACTTCCATTATTGTGGGAACGCATTTGGCTTTTCACTTCCAAACCATAAATGGCATTACATCAGGTTTTGAAACGTTTTGTCAAAAAAAAAACACGAAATTTTCGTAAAAATATAATCTGCAAGAAATTAGATTTACGATATTGAACTATGAACCCGTTCACAATATTATTGAAGATTATAAAGTGGAATTTGCACAATCGAGTTTGTCAGTTTCGTTCTTCAACTGTTGCCCTGACACGCGCACTCACTGTACATCAATCACTTCTAGCTGGTCACTAATAGACACTAATACGTAACAGAGATTCATTGGCGACATGTTCAAGTTGCATTTGACCGTTTCGAGCATACAGCAGATGACGCATAGACACATTGTCCGCTTTGCCTGTGCATCACATTCTGCATTGCCTCATTTCTTCTCTGACTCACAATTCGTAGCAGGTGCTTTAATAGCAGTTGGAATATACATACGTGTTAATACAGTGCTACCCCCTGTATGCGTACCAAGTTTCATGAAAATGGCCTCTGACGCTTGGTGCAGTCTCCATGTTAATTTAAGCTGACGGATTTATTGTTTGTCTCCAGATCTTTCGTTGACAGATGTTTGTAATGAAATATATATTTAGCGGCCCCTCGCTAATGTATTACATTAAAAATGTCATTTCGTTCCCTACTGTGGCTATCTGAGGTACCAAAAGTATTTAAAATCAATAAAGTAATCATATTATTCAAAACAGTTGGTAAAAATACAAATTTAATAATTTTAATATAATTAATCTAAAATTGTGTTTGAAAATTGAAATAAAATCAGTCGCCATGTTTTGTTAAGGATGAGCAGAGAAGCATAACTTTTATTTGTGCAATGTATTGAAATCCGTGACGTTCAAATCAAATGTTATTCACCTCAAAGTAAATTTGCTAAAGCCATATGGTGGGAACGCATCCTTGTGTCCCCAATAACGAAAGGACATTCTCCGAAAACCATGTCCGAGCAGCACCTTGCGTCACCTTGTAGCACTATAAAAGACCGATCAGACCTCCACTCCATCTCCATTACCACTCTCGATTCCATCGCTGAAGCTTGATGGCATCGCTTGGATTGGCTATAAGCGTCGACTTAAGTCCAGACGGCTCATAAAGTCTTGGTTGTGGTAAACCGGACTTAGAATGTAGAGGCATAGAGAATCACTTAATATCTCATCTAATATCTACCATGTCAGGTATGAATGTGAAAAGTTGTAATGTCTAGTGCTTCTCATTGGCCAAATTCTATAAACATCTCTACGTTAATTTAATTTGAATTGATAATATCCGCAGAATTGCTTTCCTGCCCATCGTTGTGAAAACGTGTTAGTTAAAATTTAATCATTTAAATATCATTTCAGGTAATTTCAGGCCGAAATGTCTTGATATTTTTAAACCCTGAATTAGAGGAACCGCCCCAGAATAAACTCCCAGACTTTGCCACTTAGATCCCTATTATCTGCATTAATTGTATTTTACTCCATTAAGCTATTTTCGCTGAACTACCAACATAAAACATCTCGCTAATGGTTAACGTACTACCAATCCACATATTTCAGATATTGAGGATCCTTTGTAGATCTGGAGGAATACGCTCGTGTGGCATTTAGTCTTCCCATAAACCCAAAGTAACACCAATTCCCGGATCATATAATCTTTCATTAAATCCAAACCATCAGCATCTCTCGGGTCGTTCACACTACAAATGTTATGTTCCACAGATACCTTGCGTTGCTGGATTAGTGGTAGTTCTGCTAATGATATATACATTTAGTGACTCGTAACGTCGCGAATTATTGCTAGTCAATTATAAATTCAAAATATAAACCACTCAGTTCGGTCCGATTTATCGCATTTGAAACCTACACACTTGCTTTACGTAATGCCGAAGGTATAATAAAGAATCTACCGTAAGTATAGTATAAAATCTGATTATATTTACAAAATTTAATTTCTTAATAAGCGTTATACACAAAGAGGTTAAGATGTACAAATTTACTTAGGTATTAGAGTGAAAAAAACTAAACACTTGTTTTTATTTTTTCAAAATGTTAACGTTTCAATCTTGTTAAGGCCTTCATCAAAATATAGAACTTACATTAGAAAGGAATGACAGAAAAAAGAGCAAAAATGTTTACACTAAAGATAGTTTCATGTTACTGCGTGTGGTTGAAAATAGAGTTGTTACATACTAAGAAATGTAACGACTATTGAATTAGGCATTTTACTGTGAAAGAGACAGCGAATTTGTACCAATACGACTATAATTTTTACCTCCAGTTTCTGTATACGTAAGTAAGGCATTGGTAGGAGGCCAAGAAAAATGTAGGGAGGCGGCCCTTTAGCCCCCGTGACTACGGGTCTGCATTCAGCACGTGAGTTCTTCGCCATTTTGAAATATAGTCTCTGTTTTCACTTTTCGTGTACTCTAAGTAACCAGAGAAAGATTTTGGTAACCAAAATTTCTACAATGAAAACTACCACTGAAAGTAGTAAACCAATAAACAGTAAAAGGAAAGAATCTTCAACATCTTTCATTATTAGTGGACGGATTGAAACATAATTACTATCTTCGAGTTTACAGATCGAGATACTTCCCAATTTCCTCAGCCACTGATCGTAGATACCTGACTCAAGAATACGAAGAACGTACGGACTGAAAATTTCTACAAGGGGTTATATCTTGTGGAACATGATACCTAGCTAAATGCGATTTCCTTCGTTAACCGCAGACTATTTATTATATCATCCTAGAGAAAATCAGCAGAACATAAACACCCAGAAGAAAAATATTCCACTGGGATTACCAGTTTTCCTTGTCTTGCAAAATTGTTTAATTGTTCGGGGTTATGTCTACAAACATGTCTTGAGTTGCAGGTTTAGCTGATTCAGTAAAAGGACTCAATCACCACTTGGCATCTCTTCCCCATTCGATACCAGTTTCCAATATGTCCCCCAATGTGTCCATTGGAGTCTTGTGTATGGGGAACGTAAGAAAGGAAACGAGATTAGAATTGTATAAATTGGTTAGAACATACGATGCGAGATACATCCAAACGATCAGTTTTCTAACGCTGCCTCGACTTATATTTGGAATAGCGAAGCGAACACTTATTCATTGGGGCAGGGTTGAGAAATTTTACCTCAGACTCAATAACTGTGTGAGAGTATTTGAACAGTCTATAACGGTTGTACGTAAGATACGCTGAATCGCCCCCTACATGATAATCCGCATTTTTAAATTTTCCAAAATAACTTTGTGTTGTATAATTATCAAATAATTCCCCCATACATAAACAACTTCTCCTTTCAAGGTAAAGTTGTGCTTCCTGGAGAACTGTAACAAGAGCCTGTAGTCGAACCCATCAACTGAAATTTCATTAAGAATTATCAAGGGCTGTAAGGAAATAAGAGTAAGTTTATTAAAACGCCTTTTAAATTTGAGAATTTCTGAACCTGTATCTTCTCTATGTTAAGTGCATTTGAGCCAATACCCTCAAGGTTTCCAGGGTTTAGCTCATCAAGCTGTGCATGAGTCATCAAGCGAAATCCTATGTCCTTATTTGTTCTTTTCTCCTTCTCCGGAATTAGGATATACGTAAACGGGATGAAACGCATCCATTTACAGCCTAGGTAACTATTCAGGAATGTATCAGTATCCATAGGCACAAGTAAATATCTTCGATTTCTTCTTTACATCGTTGCTTGTTTTGTAAAGCTTAAAAAAATGATTCGCAAATATCTTTTGTCCACACCACGAACGTAGCACAGTTCTCGTTAAATACATTTGTAACCAACAGTTCGTTACTCTTTATTTCATCAGAATAACGTGTATGATATTGCCCATGTAATCTACGTTATAGGGTGTAAAAAAGGCCTAATATTTTAAAATTTAATTTGCATACAATTTTCTATGAAATCAGTGTTGCTGTGTGGAATTACCCTAATGCAGGGACGAAGTGGTTGCTACGACAGTAATGTGCTTATCGGTAATGTTCATGCGAGCACAGTCGACTTCGATATCTCAGATCACGTCGGAATAAGTTGGTCATTTGGAAAAAAATGGATTAGTAACATTTAAATTACGTATATCTATACAAATCAGACGTAATTTTCGAAACCACTAGTGAACACTTATTAAACAAGGTGCCAGGAGTAAGTAGATATGAAGTAACTTCCATCGCTCCTTCTGGAGGCGACATATATGGATGGAAAGTTGCTCTCGGTTGTACACAAAGGAAAGTCGAACGAAGCATGTTTTCCAGAAGGTGTTTTTACTTCGTATCTCCCAAGCACAGAGGCTGAAGATGTAGTTCTACATGTGTATTGGTCTGGCTCCCGATGTTAAATTGTTAGTTGTCTTGTACAAGGGTAAGGAGCAATCGAAAGGCAGATACTAATTGCAGTGGATCCAGGTAATATTTCCAATTTTATTCTTATAGACACAGTGTCAGGGAAGAAACGATCCTACGCTATATGAAATCTAACTTTATACTGTGACAAGTGCACGTAACCTCGCGCCTCATAAGGAAACAATTACAGGTGCGACGAGCAATCTGAAATTTGAAATTACATTATTGTTCTGCACGCTAGGTTAGAAGGTACGCGTCATAGTGACAATTCCAAGGCATGGAAAAAATATCGTTTGCTGGGGTGCGCAATTGAGTCCTCATTTATATTTATACGTTGTGATTATGACTACGAATGGTAGTACGAGCATTGGCCGTTACATTGCATAATTGCCTTATTCAAACTGTTATACTTTTAGAAAAGTGTTTATCATATTGGCAGTGATATCCCAATACATAAAACTGATATACTCAGAATAGAGGGTTTAACTTTGGTATAAGGTATCCAAGGTCAAAGTCGCGGAAACGCTTGTCTGTCACGTCTTGTATGTCCAATACAAGGCCAATAGTAGTATACCGTACGAATCAGTGTGATACACGTCAGTCACTTTGTAAAGAAAGGAAGGATTCATGATTCCAAGATAAATAGTGTAAATCCAAATAGAATTACATACTATTGTTTGGTAATTCTTATGTTGAATAGTGCTACGATTTTGTGCATCCATATCGGCGTGGAATCAAATATAGAACAAACAGGAAAAACTGAGATACTGCGAACATAGAAACTTAATATGTTTTTATTAAACCGGAAAATAATTCTGAATGAACGGTTGTTATTACATACAGAAGATATCAAAGACTTTGTAGTTTTTGTCATATAAAGAGTCAATTCAATGTAAACGGTATTTGCCTTAGTAAGTAAAGGGTATTTCAATAATATCATAAACACTAGCAAAGTGGATCGTTTTACTTGCAATTTAGTACAGCAACATAAGGTTAACGGTGAGGGGATTTCTCCAGTAGATGTGCTTTGGTTATCCTTCGTTGTTGGATTTCGTCGTTCAACCATGGACTGAGCTGGCACAGATAGTGACTAATTTTAGTTTTTGTTGTTCATCCAAGAATCGGTCTGCTACTAGATTACGGTGTTTAAGGAAGTATCTTCTGAACCAATCTTGACTCCCTTAGACGGTAGGATATACTCTTAGAAAATCTTTCAACGCCAGGTCCTAACGTTGAAGTCGTAAGTTGTGAGATCGTTGGTAGGGTAGGCGCTTTGGAACCTCACAGCATTATTAGTAATTAATTAGGTGAGTGTGTTATTTATCAGTAAACTAGCCGAAAAACAGAAGTAACATTATTGGTCTATATATCAATATTTCGGTTCATACGTGCGATGAGCTCATCATAGTAAATCAAAAGTATATTCTGGGGCTAATTTAACCAGTGTATTATAGAACATATGTTATATTCAGTGGATAAGTTAGTTCAATGTTATATTCCGATAAAGAGACATATGATAGTTGTATCTCTGTGAATCTTAAATACTGTCAAAGAAATTGACAGTGTCAGAATGGATTCTGACAAAAATCGCCAGTGTACCAGTAAGTTACAAGAGGAAAAGAAGTGTCAATTCTTTCCGTTTCATTTGTGATAATGTCACTAAGGCAGAGATTATCTTATTTCCTGAAAAACAGACTAAATAATATATTGATTAAACTAAACTACTCAGATTAAACTAAACTATGATATTCGATGAAAACGCAAGAAACTGCAATGCATGTTCCGACGGCCATATTAGATTCTTCCTTCTCCACAGCTCAAGACGGACTACCCAGATGACAACCATCAATTACTGATGATTTTAGTCGTAAAACACTACAATTTGACACCAAAATCATATCTCTTGGTGCAGTAGCTCCAAACATTATCGAAAGGGTGGCTGCCCAGTGCCGGATTTAGAAATTTTCCTATGGGGGCAAAGTTAAATTGTGCGGCCCTTTCCACCACCCTTATACCACCCTTTCCATCGTTTTTTAAATTAAACAACACGACCAGCCGACGCGACGGCCACAACATTGTCTCGCATCACATAGTGAACTTTTGTTATCATCTCTGGAGCCTGTCGTTGCATCGCTATTACTAACTCCAGTAAGGAAATAGACCTGCGTATCTACTGAATCGCGGTTTTGAACTTTAAAGATGAAGGTATGTTGTATGGAATAACATAAAAATGACTTAGCGCGCCGGTATTGGCATTTTTAACACGTTTAGGTGAATTTCAATTTTACTTCCTTTTTAGGAGCTTTTATTTTTTTTATTTTTATCTGTTTGCCCCCCCCCCCCCTTCCCCGCCCGGGTCGCTTGCACCCTCCCCCCCTAGATCGGCACTGTGGCTGCCTGTATACTATAAATGGCTTATCTCGGCAGTCATGTTAGATTTTACATCTCCATATCCCAAGATGAACTACCCAAGTGGCTATCGTCATTTGATAACAATTTTGATGATGGAACCTTACAATTAGACACCAACGCCATAGCTCTAGGTGTAAAAATTCTATAAATGAGGTCACTTGTATACTAAAAATCGCATGTTCCAGCGGTCTTGTTGGATTCTCCCCTCTGCATGGACTTAGACAAACTACCAGAATTACGACCATCAATTTTTCCTCATACACTCACAAAGATTATTGGTGTTTATTGCCACCCCAAAGAATATCTCTACCTCTACACCAATTCCAGTGCTGGGTAACACCATCCGGGGTGTCCAACACCGTCTCTGGTGTTGACAAACACCTCTACTGGTGTTCAGAAACACCGTTAGGAGTGTTAAAGTGCACCGCTAGAAGTGTTAGGGAACACCTTCGATGGTGTTTATTAACACTTCTAACGGTATTTCTGAATACCGGTCGAGGCGTTTGTCAACACCAGAAACGGTGTTGGACACCCCGGATGGTGTAAACCAACACTAGAATTGGTGTTACCCAGCACTGGAATTGGTGTAGAGGTAGAGGTGTTCTGTTACACCTTTTGGGGTGGCAATAAACACCAATATTTTTTTGAGTGTACTTGCCTCTTAACATATACAATGATACTATTCACAATATTGCTTCATCAAAATACACACAGGGAGGATAAACCCGGCCCGTGCGGAAAATGATTAAAAGAAGTAAATAAAATTTTGAAAATGCTCATCTTCGCATGAGAGCCACATTATGAAACTTTACACATGTCTTTACGAATAAAAGACGGTTATTTTCTGAAAGTTTCACAAAAATCGGAATTGCCGTCATTTTTGCTATCCAAAGTCAAAAAATCAAAGTTCAAAGTAAATTTTTCAATTTCGTAGAGAAAGGCAAGTGTTGCATATCAAATAAAAGGACCGTCCAAGACCTTTACAACGACGCAAGAATCACATATCTATCTTAATTAGGACAATACAAATATTTTAAATAATGAATGTGACTCAAAATTTCGGAAAAGAATCAACGTTTGAGATGCTGTAACTCCAGAAATATACGACACAGACCTGCAATATTACATTTTTGGATGTTTCTCATCAGACCCTACTAACATACCAAAATTCCTTAAAATCTGGGATGGTGAGGTAAATTTTTCCCGTTAACTGTGTTGATCTGATATGGAATGACCCATATGTGAAATCAAATCGAAGCAAATAATAACAGTAAAGATTAAAGAGAAACAAGTTATTTGATTGGTTGCTATCTCGACAAAGTATAAGTTAAAACCTAAAAATGTCTCTGGGAAAATTGTCAGACGTGCTAACAGAACATATATCCTAACTATCTAAGGTTTTATAAATTATAATAAAAATTACGAAGAGATTCCAGAAAGTTTATATTTAAGAAAAATAACAAAGCTATGTAGTGAAAACTTTGAAACACGGTTTTCCATAGTGTATTGTTTACGAGATTGATTATATCGGATACGAACTCCTGTCGATCGATATATTGGATTAAGGAAAGACACGAACAGGAAGTAATAAATGCAGTAGGTAAACATTAAGAAGCGTTGTTCACTTCTTGTAAGAAAAGAAAGGAAGATCAGATCTGGTGAAGGAGGAAACATATCTTGAATGGCTTGCCGCTATTAGTTTCCATTTGTTACCGCTAACGAGCATGACAATTGCTATTATCTTAGCAACGGTAATAGAGTAGTTCGCTAAAGTCTATTTCATATACATTATTTAAATAATTATGACTTAAACGTAAATTTTGTGTGTATTACGTCAGAAGTTTTCTGTAAATTAATCTTCTTTTTTTCCTTACTAAACTTCTCATGTTTTACTTCTAATTTTTCATAATAATAATATCAACAGGATTTTACAAACATTTTATCACAGTACTCATTTATTCCAAATTATTTTTAAACAGTTCAATGTTATCCTTCAAAGTTGAGTGTCATTGTTCTGATTCTTTTGCCACGTGATATGTTTCAACGTTAAATTTCGTTTTTGCTCTGGTATATAGCCATTGCCATTTGAGCATTTATTCTTCCAGTTTTTATTACGAATTATTTTTTGCCGTAATTGAGCATATATTATTATTTTGGAATGGATTCTGACAAAAATATGGAGAGGGACATGGACGCAGTTATGAAATGTTTGAAGAATAACAGAAGAACAAACCTTTTTTGATTATTTTAATTATTATTATACATGGACAACTGAACAATAGCGTTACATCAACCAAGTCATTTCTGTTAGGTAAGGCTCGTAGTTCAATGCTAGTTTGCTAGTTTGCTTGTATGCTTAACTTGATTCATGGGTTGATTGTTTTCATAATATGATACCTATGATATTTGGTAAGCCTATAAACTTGCAGGGAAACCAATCTTTAATATTCATTACTGCTACAATCCTTACACATATTATGAAAACAATTCATGGTCATAATTGTGATATATTTACATCTTCAAACGACTAGATAACATTCATTTTCTTGTTTTCAAATTAACCTCTATATAATATAATACGTCAGTATTAAAATGCAGAAGTCCTTTCAGGAGATAATTACAACATTGAAGCTTAACTACAATGAAATCTAACCCATTTCTTTAAATGGAGCCATGAACACTAAGAACAATAATGTTTGCTTTTCTTTCTTTTTGGATCTATCGTATTCGTCCACAGCAATTGTCCGCAGTTGTCTACTTAACAATTACCAATAACCTAACAAACTGAGCCTTAGTAGTCTAAATGCCATGAATGAAATTAAAATTCAAAGGAAAATTGAAATTCAAAAAGCAATAAACCAACTAAAAAACTCGGATGGAATCCTGGTTACTGCTTCCAGTTTTTTTTTTTTTCTTTGCTATGGGATAAGCGTTTATAACGCTGGAGATTGAGAAATACTAAAGTACTCAGAATGTAAATTGTAGAAAACCTACAATTTGTTGTTGAAGAACCATAATTTTATGATATCTTAGCCCACCGTATGAACGTCAGTAATAAGGGAGGATATAGGGTTTGTTCTATCTATCCCGTTGTAGATCTAGAGCAACTACAAGTCCGACAGAGTTAAGCCATACACCGTTGGATTCGTCACGATCTCAAACGGTGCAGAAAGTTATGATTTTGACTTTAAAATTGACAGGTCCTTTTCATTTACTTAATTTTCTCCATTTTTCCTATGTACTTTCACATGATATGTTCTATTATTTGCTCCCCCCCCCCCCGTTTAGATCTCACAAGAAAACTGTCTCGAGTGGGACACGAAAATCTGCATGAAACTTTCCCAGTGTGTTAACGATGTGTTCAAATGAACACTCCTGTAATACTTCGTTTCAAAGATTCGCGGTACTCGAGTTACAGGAGTTAAATTTTTTCGAAATTTTGCTCTGAACGCCTGAAAGGTATGTAACATTTCATACATTTGTGCTGAAGTAATGCATTTCCTATTCACTTTTATGTAAAAGGTTGCCCTGAAGGTAATTTAAATGTTAGGTTAAATGTATTAATGAAGTTGGCGTGTTGATTGATTTCTTTGATCCCTGCCAACTGCGAATATTATATAAATACAGGGTGACCCAAAGGAAAGTTCCTATCTTGTTAATTTCGTAACAAATTGATTTCCAGGAGGAATCCCGACACATGTCCCTTTTAATTTAAGGAGAACTGCGTCATCATAGTCAATCATTGAATGCTATCCCTTTTTATTGTGGTCTAGTCGCAAAAAGTTATATTTTCTTAAATACCAACATGATTCAAGTGACACGTCATTTCAACTGTCTTTAGGTTCTATTTACAAAAGCATGGGGTCATTTACCAATTCGTTTGGAAACTTTGCTAGAAATTGCGTTTGCAACTCTTAAATATTATAAAGCGAAACTTGGTAGGTGGGATAATATTTTTTCTCAATATCATATAAGGAAAGTGAAGGCAAAAATTACGATAAAATAGAATTGATGCTAATTCAATTTAATCTGTGGTCCGGATATTTTCTCCATTGTACGATGGCCAATGGAGGGCGCTCATAACGTTTATTATAGTGAATTGTATTACCTTACCAATTGTATGTAATTAGGCTATATCCTTCCTTTAAATTTTCTAGTATTGAAAGGTGGCAATTGTGATGTATCGCAAAGAATTGATCAAGTTATAATAAGCATCATTTTTTTAAAGGAGGTTCAAAAAAACTTTTAAAGGTTTGCTTGCTGACTACGTTTTGATTTAAGGAAACTAAATGTCTTGCATAGTGCTACAAATTTACGAATATTCGAACTTCGAATACATCATAATACCAGATACAAATGCATATTATTCGAATTTCGTTACTTTTAACCGTATATTTTATATATTCGAGCCTCGCAAACTTCGAATAATGCTGATAGCATTAGTCTCAGATCACAGATTAAATTAAATTAGTTTCAATTCTCTTTTATGGGTCACTCGCCTGAGGGGTGGCGTCCCTTGGCCATATCTCTTCCATCAGTTAGGCAGCGAAGTTAGCGGTCAGGGCTTTAGCAATGGTACCAACTCAACATTCGTCTCGTGAAATTGATGGAAACTCTAGAAGTTTTCAGGAACGATGTTCGAACCCACAAGTTTCCCCTTTCCAACGTGCAATGCTGTTCAGAAATCCCGGAATTAACGAATTCATCACAGGAGTTGGCTGCTGTTGGATCACAAAACATGAGATAGCAATTTTAAATTTATCACACTGATATTTCCAGGAGTTCTTTTATACTAACGATGGCAGTTGAAGCGTTCATAACGTTAAATAGTGTAAAATATGACATCACCTATCAAGCTTCACATTATAATATTTGAGAGCTGCAAACGCAATTTCTCGCGGTTTTCAAAGAAACTAGTAAATGCTCACATGCTTTTGTAAGTAGAACCTAAAGACCATTGGCATGAAATTTTCACTTTTTGCCGTTAGACCACAATAAAATGGGATATAATGCAATGATTGGCCACGATGACACATTCTCCCTTAAATTAAAAGCTACGTGTGTCGAGATTTCTCCTGGAAATCAATTTGTTACGAAATTAACAAGATAGGAACTTTCCTTTGGGTCACCCTGTATTTATATAATATTCGCAGTTGGCAGGGATCAAAGAAATCAATCAACACTTCGTCAATATATTTAATTTAACATTTAAATAATCTTCAGCGCAACCTTTTATATAAAAGTGAATGGGAAATGCATAACTTCAGCACATATGTATGAAGTGTTGCCTACTTTTCAGGCATTCAGAGCAAAATTTCGAAAAAATTTAACTCCTGTAACTCATGTACTGCGAATCACCGAAACGAAGTACTACAGGGTTGTTCATTTGAACACATCATCAAATCATCAACACACTGTGGAAGTTTCATGCAGATCTGGTGTCCCACCGGAGACAATTTCCTTGTCAGTAATTACAAGTCCGACAGAGATGCCATAAATCGTTAGATTTGCAATGGTCTCAAACCGTGAAATAACATATCACATAAGCTCTAAAACTGGCAGATCCTTTTCAATAGCTGAGTATTCTCCATCTCTATGTTTCTTTGCTCCCTCTTTGATCTCAGTAAGTGCAAGTTACACAGAGATGAATGATACACCCTTGGATTCGTTATGGTCTGAAACGGTGGGGAAAATTATAATTTTGACTCTAAAAGTGGCAGGTCCTTTTGAATCGCCTGGTATGGTCCATTTGTGTCTCCCCTAGATCTCAGTAACTACAAGTCTGACAAAGTTGGGTCATGCACCGTTGAATTTGCAGGTCTCAAACTATGGAAAACCCTATTACATAAACTCTAAAAATGGCAGGTCCTTTTCAATTGCCTAGTGTTCTCCATATGTATGTTTCGTTGTCCTCTTTAGATCTAAGTTACTACATGCCACATGTCACCTTTGAACTCGTCATAACCTGAAACGGTGGGGAAAATTATAATTTTGACTCTAAAAGTCCCAGGTCCTTTTGAATTCTATAGTTGTTTGTTACGTTAATCAAGTATGTTAGCCCGCTGAGAATAGTCTTTATAGCCAATTAGTGTAGATCGCATTCGTTTAATAATAGTACCAGAATAATACACATATATTATCGCATGCAAGACTTATTATTTCTTTATTACATTAACCACACTCCCAATAAGCATTTAGCTGTGGTAAATAACCGAATAATATATACACCAGAAGTTCCCATAGCCAATGCACTTGTTAATAGATATGTTCAAACATGTAGGTTAGATTAGTTATCCCTTTAATACAAAGAATAGTTCTACGATAGAAAGTTAGTGTTACTGGACATCTAACTCACAACAATAAATTAGTCAGTATTATGTCAGGAAATCTCCAATACATATATAGTACATGATCCAATATTAGTAGATTAGTTCCAATTAAGTACGTGCACATTACAATAGAGTAGAAATGTATATATATCACTCCAATACGTAAATTCCCATATCTGTACCCATATTGATATCTTTTAGACTGCCAAACCTAATGTTTGTTGACATTGTTAAAAATGTGTTTCCTCCACACCAGTAACATCAGAACATGCACTAATAACTGAATAATTAAATGTTACCTTCAACCGTAAATCAGTAGAAAATTCCTTGACATTCCTATACGATTGGCCGTTTGCATAGTATCCCTTAATTACCTAATATTGAAAAACACACTATATTTCATATGTAGTTCAGACCTTTCATTCATTCCTCCATTTCGTATCAGCTGCTATTCATAATATTTTATCTCAAACCAAGTAATATAGATATATCTAAAGTAGTTCATAACAATTCCGTGATTTTATCGGTCGTCACGTCATTCCTCAGAATCATAAATATTTAGAACGAAATCTTATCCATTCCTCAGTCATAGAGTACTAAATGCCATAGAACGTTCAATCTAAATTAATATCTTTAAAATCCATTCCAACAATAGTATTCTTCATTTGTGCTTTCCCTAGATCTCAGTAAGTCCAACAGAGATCAGCCATACACCGCTGGATTCGTAATGGTCTCAAACCGTGGAGTAACTTATCACGTTAACTCTAAAACTGGCAAGTCCTTTTCAATCTCTTAGTATTCTCCATATGTTTCTTTGCCACAACCTATATCTCAGTAACTACGAGCCACACAGGAACTAATGATACACCGTTGGATTCGTCATGGTCCGATACCGACAAGAAAATTATAATTTTCACTATAAAAGTGGCAGGTTCTCCTGGATCGCTTGGTATTATCCATTTATACCCCTCCTAGATCTCAGTAACTACAAGTACAACAAAGATGAGCCGTACAGCATTGGATTTGTAATGATCTGAAATCGTGTAATAAGCCATACATTTTGCCCTAATCCTGGCAGGGCCTTTCTAGTCGCTTATTCTCCATTTGTACCCCTCCTAGATCTCAGAAACTACGAGTCCGACAGAGATGATCTATACACTGTTGGATTCGTCATGGTAGAAACGATGATGAAAACTATGAATTTGACTCTGAAACTGGCAGGCATTCGCTTAGACTCCATTTGGCCCTACAATTTTAAGAGTGAGATGAAGTTGGCCGGCCGGAAAATTCATGTTCAATTTAACTTGTATTCTCACACATTTTTTAGGCAAATCATGGTTTCATTTCATACTTTCGTAAAAGTGACTGAATAGTGCCATCTATATTATGCATCTCATTTTGAAGGTACAATTTGAACGCTGTACGTTTTATTCTCTTCTTATAAATACGGATAATTATAATCCATAAGAAAATTATCAAAATTAGAGGAAAACGTTTGCGTATATATTACATTAAGGAAAAGAGATAAAAGCTTCGGACTTTTTTAAGAATGAAGTACTATCTTTATATTTTTGCGCTACTTTGATAATTTTTGCTGTTTCCAAAGACATTCATCACGCAATCGATGAGAATTTATATCCTTCATCATTGAATCGACAGAAATAAGAGATTTTGATTTTTTCGTATTCACGTAGTTAGCTACTTAACTGCCAGATAGCAGTATGGTCACTCCTGATCCCACTTTCCTTCACAAAGGGAGCCGGTCCTTTTAAAAATATACTTTAAACTACTTAACAGAGGCGGGGATGAAGGAAATCATTGTAAAGAAGGGGAACTTCAAATACGAGGAATGGCAAAATTTATGACCTCTTTAGATGATGGTTTTCTGTTTTATCAGTGTGTTTGAATGGTTTCTATGTTTTGAAGGAACATAGACACACACAGTATACACTATATATGTTGTGTGTGTGTGTTGGTTTGTTTATTTACTATTTATGGATGTACGCTCGGTCTCGCTTCAAACCAGTGTTCTTTGATATTGCTACTGATTCAGGCAGGTTTTTCCAGGAAGGGTGTGGGCGTCCTTACTAATTCCAGACATTCAAACTAGGGTCTGGACTACCTGCTTCCAACATCCTCTCACCTATCTATCCCGCTCTGAGCCAGATTTGTCTAAAGGACACAAAACATTCAAATTCAAATACACATGTTGCTCATCAGTGTCGCCACCTAAATATTTCTCAATCAACGGCATAGGTGTTTGGTTTCCTCGATCTGTCTTTCTCTTATCAGCGGAGAAGTACATATCTTATATTCTGTAGAAATGTTCAAAAAATGCGGTTTAATGTATGTAGCAACAAACAGAAAATTATTTTTTATAACATACTGTACTAATATAGAAACGCACCATACGGTACCTTACCAAAATAACGATACCGTATGCCAAGGATGCAAACATTAACAATAATAAGAAAATAATTTGTTGAGATTAAAAATAATTTTCAGTCCATTACTGGATGAAGGTCTCCCCCATTTTGCTCCTATCAATATCGGTCAGTAGTTATCCTTATCCACATAGCTCCTGAAAACACTTAATTTCATCTATACATCGTGGCCATCTTCTAGGTCGTTTATTTCCTCTGGGAATCCAATGTGGAACACTCGCCATTCACGTCTGTTTGTCTAGCTGTGTGATTCGTCTTCAATTCATTTTATTCGCAGTCGTAAACATATATTCTGCCTTTGTTTGAGATTAAATTTATAAACTTGTCTTCCTGTTCCTCCTAGTTATTCCTAGCACGCATCTTTTCACCGCTCTTTGCTTAACTCTTCATTTATGACTTGTTTTTACACATTCAACGTTTACATTTCACAGCCATACATCACAGATAAGACATATCAATTATACACATGAGTGACTTGACGTTTGAGACACACTGTTAATTTACTTTTTAAAATAAAGTCAAATCTTTCATATGAGCTTCATAACATTTTAATTCAATTTGTTTAAGAAAGATATACAGAACAAATGTCCTTCGATTGGAGGAGACTGCACAATGAAGAACTCCACAGACTGTACGATTTACTCAATGGTGTATATCATAAGAATAATGAAATTATTACGGCTTGGATGGGCAGAATATGTTGCTTGATGTGGAAAGATCTAAGAATTATATTCTATCTTGGTTGGGAAGCGAGGGTTGGGGGAATATCGAGATGCCCTTGGGAGGTCAATAGTAAAAGGAATATTCGAGAGGTATGTGTACGTGATGTAATCTAGCTTATCTTGTCCATGATAGAATTAAATGGAGAATGTTTGTTTCTGCGGCTATGAATTTATGAGTTCCGTAAATTATACAGTCACTTAGACTGGCTACGGCTCACTTGTGTATCCATCCATTCATATTTTCACGGACATAACAGCACATATTTAGCTTTGAAGGTACAATTGCAGTTGAAGGTACCATCGCAGCACTTTCCTGTTATGAAAGGAAAAACATCAGTCAGGTCAGGATGGTCGGCCACTGGTATCGAATCCAGGACCAATCGAATGTGAAGCCGAGAGAGAGAGAGAGTAAACCTGGCGGCTCATAAAATCATGTATCAGTGATATAATAACAGGAAAACTGCCCCTGCTACTGGACTGTTAAGAATAGTATTAGATGAAACGAACATCATACGAGAAAATATACAAAGGATGATGGCTTATAACTGAAGTATATACCGAGATTTCATTGATAGCAAGTCTGACGGGCAAAACCTCATTTTAGGTCTTTGTGGAGAGTGTAATTTGATTTGATGTAGCTTGTAGGATTAAACAAGCAATATGGATGGAATTGCTTCATGAACAATCTTATTAGTAACTATGACAAGAGTGGATCGATGTGCATAAAACCAGTATCATTTATAAATTTTCATCCTAGTACTATTTACACGCTATTGTGTTTGAAAGCAGATCAAGGAAGAAAACTCAGCTGGTGATCATCATCACATTTGATCCACCTATGTTAAACTGAATTGGATTGAATTATGATCTTCAGACATCTATGGCTCCGACCGGAATAGGGTAGGAGAAAGGATGAACTGTGAACCCGAAATGTTCTTTCTCCTTCCAACTTTTCATGCAGACCATTGTTTCATTTCACACTAACGTCAATAATGTCCGTAATTCTCTTTCCACTATAACATTTTATCTTTCAAGTTATATCCCACTTAGAGCACACAATAAATCAAAATCAAACATTCTTCTTTTATTGTATTTCTAGTAAATAAGTTATTTGTGAAGTTTAATGCATTCATTCCGCTACGTAAATGTTCACAAGATCCTGACAGTTTCATTACAACTGTAATCGATTACCCCGCTCTGTTAAAAGATGATAAATATAACCTATAGCATTCAATTGGCAATACATCATCATCAAAGGTAAGCTATAATAAACATTAAAATTACCAACTAAATTTAATTTCCAACTAATATGACTGACCTTATCGTAATAAATTCTATGAGGTTTTATTTGCTTTTCGTTAACAAAGAAATAGTTTAAAATTCACGTCCCTTCTTTTATTTTATTACCCACATAACAATTTCAACCTGACTCAAAAGTTAATCAAGCTTACGATAAGTGGAATGATGCCTTCATGCAGGTTTAGCAATTTAAGCCAAAATGTTTAAACAATGTCGCATTAATCACTCTAGTTTACAGAAATCAAGGTTGAAGTATCCTTGCCAGGACAAGAAAGGAAAATAAATTGTACTTCTTACAAAAATAAAACGTTGTTCTGGATAGGAATCGAACCGAGGGCCATTGGCACACTAATCC
>JAGDQP010034006.1:0-20362 GCA_022664845.1 Lepisma saccharinum | reverse complement strand
GCGTAAGAATTATCTTTGCACTTAGCATTTTTCTAATGTATGAGACTCTGTTATGACCTAAGCAGCATAATATTCATTTTCGTCTCCTCCGGAAGTACTAGAAGTTACTCAAAGCAGTGCAACCTGGATTCTGTCAGACACTTTCAGTGGTGATGTTATCCCCAAATTCTCGAGCACTCTTCCCCAACAACAACAACAACAAAAATAAATAAAGAATAAATAAAAATAAACAAATAAAAGTAAATATAAAAAATAAATCTAGAAATCTATTGAGAACCTGCAAAACTCTACTTACACACCCGAAACTGACATTTTTGGCAGAATCGCTGAGTGCAAAGGATGATTATTCATAAATTTTGAATTTACCCATTCAACCACTCCTTAAATAATAATTTTCACCTGGGGCGGTTTAGTTGGAGTTTATTTTACTATTTCTAACGTATAAGCAATAAGTTCTACTATTTCTAACGTAAACTGCCATAATTTTATCTAACGTTATTAGTTATGTAAGAAGAAAGAACAGATTTTGAATAGTTCTAAATCAATTTAGTGAATTCGGATCGTTCAGATCATTACAGATTCCTAACAAGTAAGTATGTTGAAATTGGTGCTGGCAAGGATCAACAGGTTTCCTGGAGGTATCTTCCCAACTTATGTGGGGGAGGTGTATTTTCTCAGTGGAATACATAAAATTAGAACCTGCGTTAAGCTCGAAAGTGTTTAATATCTCTTGAGGGAAGGAAATGTCCCATCTCCTCCATGATTTCGCACCCTGTGTATGGATATAAAATACACATATATAAAATATGCATAATTACGCCTAAAAGTATTCTAATTCTGCTTAAAATTCTGAATGTAGAGTGCGTTTGTACCCCTGGACCAATACCATAAATGTGTCCGTAAGTGTAAGTTTACTGAACGCGGTACTGTTGTTCTTAACCTGTCAGTGATTCTGCCAAACTCCCGCTCCCAACGGGAAGGTGTGACCCTTCCAAATTCTCGAGCACACACGCAACTTTAATTTTTTACGGCTAAGAATCAATTGAACGCAGTAAAACGTTACTTACACCCTCGTTACTTACTCAAACAAGCTACATAATAGTTTAAAAAAGCATAGCGCCACCGTATAAATCAAGTGAACGTTCAAAACGAAAATACCATACCGTCATTTTTTACAAAAGATAATGCTAAGCTATTGGATAGTACCTACCAGTATTAGATTTAGTCATAGTTGTTCCCAAAGTTTCAGACCATGAGGAACCCAATGATGTATGGCTCATCTCTGTCTGTTTTGAGTTACTGAGATTTAAGAAAAACGGATAGGCCAAAGACTGTATATTTCCATATTCACTTGCGTTTACACGGGGACGCTAAGAACTACCCAGGCAGTATCGTCGCGGACTTTGGATCAGCATTGGGTAGGTACGCGAGTTCGACACTGGGGAGGCATATAGGTTTGAGTCCTCCAGCCGTCCATACAGATTGAGAATTTCCGGGCTTTACTCAGTTTCAGGAGACCAATGCCGATGTAATACGTTGCAATCAATTGCATTTGAAAGGAATTTGCAAAGAAAAATTTTGTTAATTTCTGCTTCATTTCAAGATATCGTTGTTTGTTTTTTCTGTTGATCGGCACAACAGTGCAAATCATTCGGTTTGCTGGGAATGGCATTTCAAATTGGAAAATAGGGCATGCTTACGTAGTTCGAATGTCAAAACAAACACAAACCCTCTCTGTCTCTGTTTCTTTGTTTCTTCCTGGTGGATAAATATTATTTAATGATACTCTGCATTCATATTTAAATCAGGATTTAGTATGTTGTCAAGTTTCTAAATGTAGTAAGTCTACATAAAATGCACTAAAACTTTGTTTTCAATATGTGAGACACATTTAATGTACGAAAATATATTCTAACATTGCCTATTTCTGACATATGATGAATGAAAATTAGTGTTAAAAGCACTAAAAATATTAGTGCAAAATATTTCTGTAATTTAAGGGGGACGCCTTTCTCAAAGAGGCAGACGATTCCTTGAAAGGGGCGCTATCTAATAATTTGTATACAGGGTGATTCACGACGAAGTCAGATGAACTACCACCTGAACTAAGTCGACTCAATTCACTTAATAAAGAAATGGAAAGATTGCCAAAATGGCAAGCTTGAGCTGGACTGAAGCCCGATCCGCTTCCTTAGTCCTTACTCAAAGCCAGCTACCAGCACCTAGTCCGTGGTCCAGGGGGTAACGTCTCTGACTGCGAAGAGACAATGGGTAGGTACGTGGGCTCGAACTCCGTCGGCGACCATCATGACATTTTCCGGGGATTTCCTCAGTTTCAGACAAATGCCGGCATAGTAACTTAAGAATGGCCCTGGCCGATACCTTCCTTATCATTGCCCTTACCCTTACCCTACCTGAGCCAAAGTTGCCTGAACGCCACAGAATAACTCAAATTCCAGTGACTGGATTTACTGGGCCACGGGAGTTGACGAGATGCTAGTTTTCCAATTCCCAAAAACCGTGAGGAAGGGAATTAATGTGTACATTTTATTTCTGATAATATAATTTGTGCGTACCCGTGTTTCTTGCTCTTTCTTCTTGCGCTACTTTTCTTGTTTACATATTCTGTCATCCGATAGATTATACGCTCCCACCACCACCGGGGTTTCGAAAAACTCGAAAAAAAAGCGTTAAACCGGACTTTTATTACTTTTACCCCTCGCACCTCTATTATTTAAGGATTGATTAGCAGAAACCTTTTTAATATTATCATGCTGATGTTACTTTTAATCTTGTAGTAGATTTAGTAGTTTTTAATTTACCCTCGGGTTTGTTTTTACTACTCAAATTAAACAAGTTAGCGCTGTGATTCAATTAATAATCGCGATGACTCCGGTCCCTTGATAGCATCTGAAACACAAAATATGTGGCATTTTCTCATAGGTTGGCAACAATGGAAACTCGGGTTCTTAGGGCCACAGTGTTGTTACATTGTCCCCAATAATGTTAATTCCAAGTTGGTGTGGTTATGTCGAAGTGTATAGAAGGATTTTTTTTTAAAAAAATGAAAAAAGTGGCAACACTGATATCTGGAGAACAACGTCGAACCCGGAATACCTTTGCGACCTTGCCCAGTGCCAAAGGAAGACAATTCTTAGTTTGGGGTACATCGATGGACGCGTGTGGAATTGTAAAGCTTTGCCACCCCCGTTACACACCTGGGGCTGTGAAACAAAAAAATTAGAAACCCGCTTCTAATAAACTGACGATACTTTTCTAATACCTTAACCAAGTCCCTACGTCTTCTAGTTCCTGAGATATAGGAGTATAAGTTTTACCCGAATCCCCCGTTTCACCCTATAGGGTGTCTAATAAAAAGTAGAAGAGCCAATCCTAATGAACTGACGAGGGCCATCCAGTGACATGTCAAGCAAGTCCCTAAGTCTTCTAGTTCCAGATATAAGAGTCTGAGTTGTACCCCAATCCCCCGTTTCACCCTATATGGGGTGACTAATACAAAAAGTAAGATAGCCATTCCTAATGAATTAACAAGAGCTTTCAAATGATACCTCAACCAAGTTCCTACGTCTTCTGGTTACTGAGATATAATTTCTTGCAACAGACAGACAGACAGACGGACAGACAGGAGCGGGATATAAAGTCCCTTATTTTAGTTTCAAGGGACCTATAACTTACACCCCAAATTGTTCTTTACTTCCATTTTGAAGCTCGCTGAATCCAAATCTTTTTCCTTTTTTCTACCCCTACTTTATTTGAATAGGGGGGGGGCGTCAAACCCAAAACTTCACGGAGGACCACCAATATTTGAGGTTGAAAACTCCCGGAGTCTCTGATACTAAAACTGTTTTCAGTTTCTCCATATCATTTATACTTTTAGAGTTATTACAATTTCTTTTTTGATTGCGAGGGGTTCTTGCACTAAACCCATAAGAATACACAGAGCTACTTAAGATGGCCTCGTGACCTTAGTTTCTGCCCTGTTGCTTCGTAACTTGGTTCATATCACCTTTCGTCCTTTCCGAATGGAACGCCAAGGTCAAGTTTGCTCTTTTATCACCCAACCCTCTTCTCGTGATCCAAATAGGAGCCCTTCACTGTTTTCAATATGTATGTGCAAAACACACACACGCACACACACATAGACACTGTGAGTTCTGTACGTTGTGAGGAACAAGACAGCAAGAACTGGTGGGAGAAATGAACGCATGCGCAGTTAAGTGTGTGTTAGATCACGCGTCAGGTTTGCCAACGTCTATGTGGATTCCAGTAAAGGCATGGTATGAGTGAAAAAAGCTATACATCTTTATACGATTAGCGAGGGCAGCGCCACGCACGGAATGTGCAGGAACTTAAGCTATACATTTTGTATGCACTTTTATATCAAATGGAATCCCGGATCCAATTTTACAAGTGAAGTTTTTTGAGGTACTTGGACGTTGTAGAGTACGAATAACACGGCTTTTAAAGTAAGACCCGAATACGGATCTCAGAAACACCGGGGTCTCATAATGACGGCGAACAGTAAATGTAAGTGAGTCGCAATGATAGTGGGATGTATATATATATATATATATATATTGAAATTACATTTTTTTGGTGATTTTAGATTTAGTAAACCTTACCTTTGAAGATGTGGTATATTCAAGGAATGTTGTAGGGTAAGTATATATATATATATATATATTATTTTCTGTCAGACCGTAGTGATCAGTTATCAGTTGAAGAAATTTTGTAAGCATTTTATGAAAATTTACGCAGGGTATTAATGAATTAAACTTAACAAATTACTTATTTATTAGAAATCCAATAAAGGAAGGATGGTTGATTTCTATTTATTGTGCTATTAGTGAGAATATCTTGAAAAATGAATTGTAATCGTGAAAAATGAATTACGGACATTATTGACATTAGTGTGAAATTAAAAGATGCACTGCCTGAAAAGTTCGAAGGAGAAAATACTATTCGGGTTCACAGGGCGTGCATGAAGAACTATACAAGGCATACTACAAGGTAACGAAAAAAGCTTTTGCAGTTCTAGAGCAGTGATAAACAAAGAGCAATACAGTGGACGGTACGTATCGTTACGTTTCGATGTAAGCTCTATCAGCATCCAACAACTTTTGCCAACGTTCTTCACCTGTACAATATCCTGGAAATAAAAGTCGGCGATTTTCGAGGCAAAGAAGTCCGTGAGTGCGTTCCGCAGGTTTCCCTCAGTGGCAAAGGAACTCCCACGGAAGTGGTTGTCGATAGAATGAAATAGGTGGTAATATGTTGGCACAAGGTCCAGTGAATATGGTGCATGATACAGTCTTTCCTAGTCAAGTTGCTGAAGGGTTTCTTGGGTCCTCTTTGCCACACTTGGCCTTGCATTGTCGTGGAGGACCAGCACACGCTTGCGATTCACCAATGACGGGTCCTTCTGCCACAATGTACGGTGCAGACTTTGCAACTGCTATGAGTATCTTGGGACGCCAGAGGGGAGGCGGTAGCATTCCTGCTTTTGACTTTCGTTTACTACTGAATATGTTGTAAACTGTATCGAACTCTACTCTGTTCATTGCGAACTTTTAGATGCTTAGCCGCTACAATGTTGAAGCTTTCTTTCACCAAGGATTTCCATGTATTGTTACCATATCCTTAAGTGCTCTTAAGTGCATCATAGAATAATGGACTTTTTAAAAAAATAGTTTCTTTACTAATCGGTCGCCTATAAAGCAGTTCAAATCACAGAAAACGTAATATTACGACCCTATTTAATAAATGCAATTGCATGGATGATAATTATGTGAAAAACAAATTGTTCATATAGTTTTGTCACTAACCATGTAGGCTAAGCGCATGTATTAATACAGTACTTTATAATTGAGTACCCGGTATTGGATCTCTGTTTTTAAAACAGGCCACATATTAGTACCTTTTTATGGGTAATTTTCAGCATTCCATAATTATAGCTTACTATTTTTCTTTCAACGTATGTGGAAATTTTCAGTGTTTATATGCCAATGACATATTAACAAAATGTGTTCCGTAGAAATTCAAGACCTTTTACAATAAATGTAGCGAATTTCCATTTACGGTTTAGCAGTTTCCTATTTCCCAATTTTCTTGCTATCAAAATGCCAAATCATATAATAACCATTGCTATTCTCTTTTCGAATACACAGTTCACTTGATTGTCAGTGACTTGAATGTTTTCCGTAATCAGTTTTCTAATCGAATTGTTGAATTTCTATTTACTATGCACTAAGAACTTCTCTTTCACTAAGAACTTATCGTTGCACAAAATTATCCGATTCAATTGATAGAGACAATTAGTATTTCCAAAATACACACTTTTTTCTTCCCCATTAGGTAACCACATATAAAAAACCAGCGTTTTCATTTACAGGGAACCGAATCCGGGTTTCTAAGCTGTGCGTTTGCCTCCCGGTACCTATATTTATGTTTTCCTAACAATTTTAAATTACGTTAACTACCAATAACCTCAAATAACGAATCTTAAATGTTTTTTTTCTTATGAAAGTAGCAAATTTCTAATTAAGAATAAATTCACGTTTTTATATGAAAAATATATAAAACAAAGCGTTGAAAGGTACAACCAAAAAATGTAGATGATTAACAGCAACTTATGATTATAAATTATATCCTAAACAATGGACAATTCCGGTAGTATTTTTTATTGCAATAAAAATTCTTCTATTAAAGCCGACTACGGAAAACATTTTCTTTTCTTTCTGTGATGAATCTATCAAGAGTTATAAAGACTTGCTTCAAAAGAGTCTCAGCCTTGCGATTAATCGGGCGCCGCTATGTTATGACGTAATCAGTCTTCCAACTGCTTGTCATTGACATACAAATGGTATTTGATTTGTTAGTATTGTTAAAAAGAGATCGCAAAAATGGATCGAAAGAAATAGTATAAGTGGTGAATAGCATTTCTGTATGCCTTAACACGTCATTTAGTTCGTTTTATTCATTTAAAATTGATTTTTACTTTTAATACTTTTAAGATATTGATATAGTTTGGTAGCTTCAACACTAATTTATATCAGCTCTTTTTTTTCATTTTCATGATTAAATCATAAGATATGTTCTAATACTCTTTAGAACTCTTGTATTTAAAAAGAATTACCTCTTTTTTCTGTACAAAATGTGGGTTTTTATATCCGACAATCGTATACTTTTTTAATGAATGCTAGTGAAGTATTTTTCAAGAACTTAAAAGCACATGAATTAATAGTGCTCGTTAATGCCATCTGTTAACAATAGGCCGTGAATATATTGAATAGTTTTAATGTCATTGTGTAAAATAATAATAAAAGCATGTAAGAAACAAAAACGTAAATTGAAACTTTCACATTGAAGTTACTCTTGCGTTTCGTGAAGTAAAATAAAACACGGCCATTGATAGGATTCGAACAGCCTTAGGTGAAAGTATAAAAAATTAAAAGTTACGTGCGCTAACCAACTGAGCTAAATTTACAAGATATCAATATTTGCACGAACGAGCGATAAGAAGAACATTGCAATTTAAGACAGCTACTTGTCTATGTTTCGAGCAATTTCTGTTATTAAAGACATGTTTTGGTGTTTAAACCTATTGAAGTGTGTTCTGCAGATTTGTACATTAATTATTTCGTTAAGTGATGAAGTAAATGTTCTCTCTCTTTTTTCTGTTTTTGTTTTGTTTTCAAGCTTCTGAATAAGAAACGTAACATAGTTAGAAGCATATAGCTACGGAAATACAACGGATTGATTACGTCAAACCAATCAGCGGATGATTCTCGTTGTATGACGTAGGATATTGAATTCTCAGTATTTCATGCTATTTCTACGTAACGGAAAACCGTAGCGCTGAAATTAAAAAAAAAACATTATATGTTATTTAATCCGATGTACACAAACAAAGTGTAAAATATATAAGGACGGGGAAAACGAAAATGTCCATTGTTCAAAACCTAATTTTCGAAAATTAGTAAAAGCGGATGATAATTATGATCGTAGAACATATTAATTAATAGTAATTGTAAAAAAAATCATAATCTTTAGCACATTCGAATGTATACGGCTCAATAATATCAGCTAATGTTATTTGAATACTTCTGCTCGCCTTCTGCTTTGCGGCAGCAAATGCAGAACCGAGAGGTAGAAAATGCTATACCGGTTACGTACGGAGCTATATCTTTGAAGTGAAATATTATATCCACAGATACAAGGCAAGTGAAAAGGTGTCAGAAACAGGAAGCCATACATAAATTTTTACTTATAGTGTGTCCCCATTGTTAACCAGCACAAGTTGCAGCAGCAAAATGCCAGCGGGAAAACTAGGGATTGTGGACGCAAGGAGGTCCTGAGTGCCTGCCGAAAATCTACATGAATGTCGAAAATTTTCCCACGGAGTTGTTTGCCCATGGAATGTCCGCGGACAGTGGATGCCTTTTTATCAGGTTGCGGTACGTATCTCTGACCACCCGCACCAAGTGCAGCCTGACATTGTCGACAAGGAACAGTACACCACCAAGCGATTCTCCGAAGCTTGCTCCTTCTGCTGCAATGCCCGTTACATATGTTCCAACTGCTGCGAGTAGAGGTCAACAGTGATGGTTTCGCTCTGTAGTGGCAGCTCGTAGTGCATCACTTGCTGATTAGTCAACCAGATACACAGCATGATCCTGCGGTGTGAAGTATAGTGTTCCACGGTGACAACTAATCTCTTGCACACTTGAGTATATCATACAAAATTTACTTTTCAGTACTGCTGAAGACTCGATCGAATATCTGTGATTTACCGTGCCGAGATAGCAACAATAAACAGGCTATCACTCCTTGATCCTTGTTGGCTTCTGCACCGACTTACACAACTTGCATGCCTCCTCTACGTGGAGCAGTGAAGTTTGACTGTTTCATCTGACCCCTGAGAGATTTCAACAAGTTCAACACTCGTTTGGCTGCTGTCCTACTCTACGGACACCTTCAGGACAAAGCCATCCAGAGCTTACTTACGTCGACTCTGAGGTTCATCACATAGGGACAAATTACCCTACCTAAATTTATGGAATCAATTTCTGTTGGTGTGTTGCTTCATAGCATTATCCCTAAATGCTTGACGTACTTGGCGATTATGTCGCCTGCGGACAAGCTCACTTGAAAGCCAGGAAGCAGACACCCTAAACGAGCTACTTCAATACATCTATGTGTTTTCGCCTCTACTAGAGCTATAACTCTGAGTGCGCAGAACTCCTGTCTTGGTCCTGGTCAGTGTTTGCACTTCCACCACGATCGCTTTTCTAGCACATGAGACACTTATTTCACTGTGCCGACCTGGTAGCCTTGTACATTATGGCGCTTAGTCAGCGACTCGAAAGCCCCTGGTTCGATATCCGTCTCGGGGCATGGATGTTTAATATTGTGGATTTTAACTAGAACGTGACGGGTCGAAGTTGAAAGTTACTAGAATGGCATATACAAATTAAAATTGTATTTAGTTCCCTACCAGCGTTCACGGCTTGCCATGCGACATCAAAACTGCAAGATCCTTTTTGTTAATCTTGAATTTTATTATGTGAAGTTGACACAAGCATGACAAAAAATGTAAACTCTTCAGCACAATCATGGCCATGAAAAATAGATGGAAAGATTGTTGGCAAGTGTGTGCTAACCGTAACAAAGGAAGGAAAACGGTGAGTGATGCTAACGAACATTGAGAAATGAAGTGCAATGTGACCTTTAATGGATGCTTTTCGGGAGTGAGAGAATGAACTCAGATATTTTCAAGCGTCGATTAGAGTTGAATTCATCATGTTCTAGATTTAATTTAAACGGGATGGTTCATTTGTATGCATGTCAAAACATACAATTTCATTTGAATTATTACTTTCAATTGTTTCAGAAAAATGAAAGAGTGGACTAGAACGAGAACCAAAGTTATAGTGGAGTAAATGTTTAAAGTTTTCATTCACCATTGATTTCATTTAATATAACGTTTACTATGAGGAGAAAAGTCAGAATATTTGTGAGATCAAACACTATAAAATTGCTACATTAATCGCATACAGAGCAAAATCACAATAATGTTCCGTTTTCTAGTTCAACCACCAATTGTTGGGATACATCAACACCCATTATTGTGTGATTTTGATTATTAAAAGTTGTGGTGCTAGATGACACCCTCCATGTCTTGTATTGATTTAACACAAAGAAGGTTTGTTTGGGATACCGAAAAATGTTACATATTTGAATAGTAATCTTAGCATGGACTTCAAGAATCTATAGTTCAGGTCTACATAAGTTGGGGTAAAGGATTTGGGAGAGATTGGGCCAGGACCTAACTTGAAGGTAACATCGCGGAATTCGCCTGTCTTACCGAAGAAAACTCCCTTGGGAAACTCTAGTTACGATAGTCGTTCGCTCGTTTAGAACCCAGCATCACTAGAATTCGAAGCCAAAGCTCTGCCAACTAGTATGCATTTCGTATCGAAAAGTCTTTAATTAACAAAGTAACTTTTCTACTGTTTACGAGTAGTGATGATTGCGTATTTCCAAAAAGAATTTTGTAAAGCATTTTCGTTTATGTAAGCTGAATCGATTGTAGATTCAAACGTTATCATTCATCCAACCAACTTGAAATTTCGAGGACGGAACTTATATAGTTTACCATAAAACTTAAGTTACTGCAATTAAATGTTCCTAACCGGAAATTGAAATTGTATAGGCCTAGATTTCAAATTCATCGATTTGTTCTTCGTTATTTACGTTAAGACATTTGTCGAAATAACTTTTCCAAACTTCGACAAATTTAGTAAATACTCCTGAAGGTTTCCGCGTTCATTTCTGATCATTCCTAACCTGGTAACCTTTTCTTAACAAGTTTGCCCCTTTGCATAGATTCCGTATTTTATTTGTTTTCCCGTGTTTTCTCTATTTCCTGATTCCTCTGCATCAGATATTGTTGCGCTTTTTCTGAACCCGTGTGTGTCGTGCGTTTCACGATACTCTGGTATTTGCTTCTCTTTTATTATTTAGTCATCGCTTTCTTGTTTGTTTTCGTTCCTTGTGAAGTTAAATTTCAGTTTCTTTCGGACGTGATTGGCAGAAGATGAGGAAAGGATCTCTTGGCGTTCTTATTATGGACTCACAGCGTTGAGCCGGCCGGATGGCTGTGAGGTCTGCGGCGGTAGGCGAACGGCTCGAAGGTTCCGGGTTCAAGTCCCGACAGAGGCATGGGTGTGGATTTTAATAGCTAAAGGGCATGTAGTGATGGGCCTAAGTCCAAAGTTACTAGACTGACCGATATAAAAACAAAGTTTATCATAGCGTTGATTAGTGTTTGAGAGTGTTTCGCCTAAGGAAAGTGTTGATAGAACATTAAAACTGTTACCTTCTCACCGTATTTTTTTTAATAAAGTAAATTGTATGAAACTTGTCGACCTATTTTGATTAACTTAAGTATGGATACAAGAACTGAAAATAGATATCTTCTGAACTTGCGTGAAATGTAGTGTGGAACATGTATATTCCGTGTATTAAACGTTGATAACCTTTGTTCGTTTACGTTTCAAAGTTATTTTTTTTTTACATATATGACGCTGAAAAGATACAAATAATCGTCTTGCATTTCAAAAAAGAATCAGTAAATATTGTTGAGAGGTTAAGTTCATACTTATCTTAAGTTAGCAAAAGTACCTATGAGATAAAACAAAAGTAATAGAAATTCTAACGTTCATTTTATAACTCAATACAATACGAATAGATGGCACTGCAAACGAGACTTGTATTAAATTTAAAATAAGACGTTTTCGGTTACTATATATAAGCTCGAACATCTGGTGATTTCTGGTTGAAAATAAGAGAACGGCAAGTAAAAGCCAATGTTTTAAAGACTATAGAGACTGAGTACAGGGCAGTTATCTTTAGAGAATGTACAGTTAGAAATGCACAAAACCGAAATAATTTGCACTGTGTTAACAAATGGTATGAATTTTAAATTTGATATGACTTTTCAGGGCGTTGAGAACTGTAGTATGCTTTGTTTACACAAAAACTTATTGTTAGTAATGATTATCGTGCAGTGAATAAAAACATGGCATTTAAAATTATGCAGAATGTGTGACATCAAGGAATACATTCACTACACATCCTGTGAAGCACAAGCTGTTTTGCTTGTGAAAGTCGTACAACGCAGTGTTAGACCACTTTCAAAGCTTCAGGTTTTTTTCCGGTTGCTGCCAGTGTTTGTATGTGATTGGCTTAGTGGAACATTGTTTTAAATGGTGCCCTTCATACTGTGCAGATTAGGTTTCTATGAGACAAAATAGCTAACACGAACCGAATGGGTCAACTGAAAGGTCTGGTTCCTATCAGGTTACTTGACGCTTAGTAAAAACATAGGAAGTAATGCACGCTTTCACATCTTCAGGTTTCTCTCTCTTCGTTTTGTTAATCTCACTTTTTCGATGGCGAGCTGAAGCAAGTCTTCCGTTGTTTAGATAAACACAGATAGCAAGAAAACCACACATCTCCACAGGTTTATTTTCTCATTATGGTGTTACTCATTCCTCGTTTTCCTATATTTGTCACGGTAGGTGATAGTGTAAACAAAATACGTCTACGTATTAGTATAGTTCTATAACTAATGCATACTTCATAACACTAAAATTACGCAGTACCTTGCCGAAACAAATTTCAGCAGGAATACATTTTCCTGCTTCTACCTAAGTAGCTAATTCAAGGTTTTTGAGTCACTGGACCTCATCTTTCAGGTTATTTTCGTTAACAGTGATTTAGATAAGCAAATTATTTGGAGTAATATTTCACCAATATTCGGTGATGGTGTAACGCGAATGTTCTGAGATTGCGTTATTAAAACGAATTATACCCAAGGCATAAACAGGTAGCTGTTTAGACCAAACGGACGTGACTTAGCGGTAGAGTCTAGGACTCGGGAGGGTATGGGATCCATCTCAGCCGTCGACCAATATCACTAAGGTTTCTCCAGGGTTTAATCTCAATTGTTACAGGCAAATGCTGTGGTGATATCTCCCAACATTCTATCCTCCACCATACCCAGACCGGAGCCCAAGATGACTAAAGGCCTTAAAATAAATACAAATTCAAAGATAGCTGTGTTCAGAAGTTTGAGCTTGCATCTTGGTGTTTTCTTCAGACCGGAACATTTTGAATATGTATCAGTACCAGGAAGGCCAAACGTTAAGTTAAATCATGTTGGAAAAGTGCTCCTCAGATAGACTACTTTAACTTTCAAATTTTCAGCAAATTTTCAGTTGGTACACTTGATTCATTTTTACAGACTTTTCTTACTTCAAAATGGTTCGTGGTGTCCTCAAATCTTGCAACGTTAATTTAACTCAAATTCCGACGTCATATAATAACAAAAGTTTGCACAGCAAGGCACGTCTGCTGACAATACAATATTCCAGTGTTACGTTCATATACCGTATATGCTTGTATAAATGTATATTTTAAGAGCCTATTTTAATATTTTTTTTTAAAGTGTTTATTTATCCTAAAATAAATACTAGCCAGCAACGAAGTGCTGTTTGACGGGTTGCAGGACACTTTAGGATTTGGATCACAAAAATTTGGTTGAGAAATAGTATCGAAACGCCGGCATAACTCGAAAAAAAATAATAACAACAACATTTTAAAGAAATACTTTTCTTAAATATTTTCGATTAAAAAGTAAATAAATAAGTTTGTTTTTGCATGACTAATAAGAAAGCCATGGGCTGTACCAATTCAAGAATGTGTACAGTGACTGTATAAGAGCACGCCGCATGCTTTTCTTTTCAGTCATGCGTAAACAAAATTATTTTTACTTTTAGTACGAATTGTTTAAGAAAATTATGTCTTTAGAAAGTTGTTGTTTCTAAGTATTTTTAATGCACAGTTTTGAAAAGGAGGTCACTTCTGGTGTTTCTCCTACTAAAGTGTTATTTTTGAACTTTGAACTGCGTAAGAAACTTGAGAACAGAAGTAATTAGAGCTTGAAAATATTTGACCACTTAATTCCAACTCGGTTTTCTTTTTGGATAACTTCGCTTGTGAAACAGTATTGCCTTAGAATTGTTTGCACTCTGTCCTTGTTTAGCTCCAGTTCATTTGAAAATGCATTCCTGTTTACAGGAACTGTTGATCGTCTTCGAAGTTGAATAAGAAAAATTGAATGATCTTTGTGTGGTGGATTGTCGTTGGACATCGTGAAGCACAACGCGACATTTTATAATGTTTCAAAATAAACGCGTCTTGCTAAGCTTTTGCCTTAGTCGAGTAGAGCGCTTTATGAAACGAAGAGACATCAAGTTTTTTTTTACTAGGTTGCACTGGTAGGAATTGTTGGGAATGTACGCAGCTAGGGAATTTAGGCTGTTCTTTGCGTGAATACCCTGCTCTGTTTCTTCTTGGAAATGTCATGTGCCACCGTTTCGTATCTTTATACGTCACTCTCAGTTCAGAAATTTTTTAGGGTGTGTCTATCAATCACATAGCCTGGCTCGGGGTTTGACGTTTTACTGGACCTACACAGGATAATAACCATCTCCTTATGTTGCTATTAAATTAAGAAATGACTCTCATACCTTAATGAAACTGACGTACTCTTGTTGACAAAGCTAAACAGAATGATGCAATAATGTGCGGAGCAAACTAAATCAGAAAACTGCAGACATTTCCCATAATTCAGTGCTTTACCCGAAATGCAAAACATTTTATGCATGGTGATGGAGGATTTCGAAACTACGTTGAGACGGACGATGGAGGATTTTGAACAAAACATATCTTTAAATTTACCATGCAGCAGCAAGATAAGTCATTCATCTCACGTTAAGCAATGCAGCTGGTGGGTTTTGAAACTACCTCCCTCATGTAGTTGTGACGTAGATTTTGTTAGTTTTTAAGAATGTTTAGGGTAACCATCGATTTCCTGTGACGGCTAATGTAACAACGGTACAATTAAATGTTAATTTGTTTCCATTGGAGTTTGAAATTTAATTTATGCAAAGTGTGAAAATGTCAAACCACCTGATAGTCAAAACAAACTCACATTCAAAAACTGGTACTGTAATTCTTATACTGATTATCTTTATTCTTAACCACCGCTAAAGTAAAATGCTAAGGGCCCGCAGGGCCACCGTAGCTGGACTTCTGGCCACCAAGGCCACTTTCGTTATTTTGAATTATGTATTTATTTTTATGAAAATAATTATAATTTATTTGTAAAAACATAACCGGAAGTCCGTTAAGACACAATAGCACTATCTATCAAAATCTAACGGAATTTTATTTAAATTATCACCCGAGAAGAGCACAATAATTGCACAGGAAACATGAATTTAAACAAGAGCCAGTTATTTAGTGAATTGAAATAATGATTTAGGTTTGTTTAGGTAAAAATAAGGATTTTTTGTGAACAGGAAATGTATTAGATTCTGTATTAAATTTTAGAAATGTATTAAATGTGGGAATAAACTCAAGTGTTTATTCCCACATTTATAACAAAATGGATCGTTTTTGCAATGAGAATTTGTGTGGTATTGAAAGCATGAAAAGCATGGTTTAGGTCTACCAGTAGAAATTGACTCTTCTACCTTGTGTCTCGCATATCCTATAGTTAAGCCATTTGTAATGAGATAGCTGACTAATTCTGTTTTTTTTTTTGTAAACAGTCTGATCAAAGTAGTAGGTCCCCTATCATTTATGATGCGCGTTATGTTAGTTAGAGGCAATTTGTTTTCTTTTATAAGATGTAGTTTAAGATCTTCAATTTTGACTCTAGTGTCCACCCCTTTACTACACAGGTGAAAGTAGTGGTAGTGGTGGCTTTTTGAGGTACGATCATTTTTTCATTTGTTTCCATTATTATAGCTGAAGTCCCAAAATCTCTCTGCTTGAATGTTTTGAGGAAAATATCTCTGGATTCTTTGTTTTTGAATGTTAGTTTAAGACCGTTTATCTTTTGTGAAGGATAAGCAATTAATTTTAATTCCGGAAGACGGCTTTTAATTATCCTATAGAAATTCAATGGATCTTCAAATCCCGATTTAATGTTTTTATAATTACAACATATTTAATGTCCTGTTCTAAGTTAGTGTTTGTTGTCGGCATTTCACTATCTTCAGACCGGTTATTGTCTACTTCCTGTTCTTCATTGCTAAGACTATTATATAGGTCAGTTCTAGGATCAGAATATCTTACGGAGTATGTTTGAGAATATGGACTAGTATTTAGGACAGGATTACAAACTTTAGGTGTACGAGTGCAGGTGGAAGTTGCAGAGGAATTGTTTGGTGTATGCTTTGAAGATTTTTCAGAAGATATTTTTTCTGGAGTGTTGGTTGCATGTACTTTGGGAGAAGAGGAATGAGAAAATTGTGGATTTATTTCTTCTTCTTCCTTGGATTTTGCTGCAGACGGATGACTTGTTCCTTTGCATTCTTTTGTTGGGAGATCAGAGTTCTCATCTTCTTCTTGAAGCTGATATAAACATCCCCTACCGCTGTCATTCTTCTTCCTTCTCCGTGAAGTTTCTTGTTTAGGTTGATTCTTTTTTAGAAATTCTTCTCGTGATGCGGATGACATTTTGCCTCCTGAGTTCTGAACGATATCTGGATTTGACTGAGTTTCATTCTTGTTTGGAGATGTACTGTTTTCTCTGCTGTTTCTTCCCTTCTTGTTTCTGCCCATAGTAGGTTAAATAGGATAGGGAGATACAATGAGGAATTATGTGTAATTGATATGAAAATATTTTTGGCGGGAACCACTGGCTCTTAAAACGACCTACCAACGACCTATCGTTTTAGGGTTATTTTTAATTAAGATATTTTACGGAAAACACGCCTGACTTAGATCTAACGACTTTGAAAGTTTATTTATTTATATTTGGGATTGCTAGATTAAACGCCAAGCTAATATTTCTCTATTTATCTCAATGTACCAGCTTGCGTACCGTGGAGTGCTCAAAAACAGGTTCTTCTTACCGAGGTAGGTCGAGGTAGTATGTGACAGATTACAGGTTACGAAGTTTCGGATGATATCCATACCTTCCATTGGCGTTGATTAATTGTCTAAACGTTGTTTGAAGTATATGTAATAAAAAATGTAGGTGTTTGTAAGATGCAAATATAGCTATGTAATCAGCAAAAGTAGTTATTTGTGTTTGAGGTGTAGTTGGAATATCAGCAGTATAAAGATTGAAAAGTAATGGTCCTAATACAGAGCCCTGAGGAACACCAGAAAGGATTTGTCTGAATGAAGATGTTGATCCCAAATGATATACGAAGTATTTTCTGTTGCTAAGGTAATTTTGCACTAGTCGGATTAGGTAATGTGGGAAATTTTGTTGCATGAGCTTGTAGACAAGACCATCATGCCAAACTTTATCAAAAGCTTTTGCAGAATCCAAAAATATTCCAAAAGTATGTTTCTTGGCATTAAACTGGAGTGTCAGATATTCAATAATTCGAACTAATTGAGCAGTGGTGTCAAATCCTTTTCTGAAGCCAAACTGATGAGGCGGATAGATTTCATGAGAATCTATATGAGTTTGCAAACGTTGGTGAATAATGCGTTCATATATTTTGCTTAGTGTAGTGAGTAGGCTGATAGGTCGATGATTGACTGGAAATTTGTGATCTTTACCAGCTTTAGGTATTAGAACAATCTTAGCAAATTTCCACTCATCTGGAAAGTGACTGTGTGCAAGTAAAGCATTGAATAATCTTGCCAGTTGGACAAGTAATTTTCTTGGAGCATTTTTTAATGCTGCAGGCGGTATTTGGTCAGGTCCGGAGGCACTGCGACCTCGAAGATTTTTAATTATTTTTTGTACTTCTCTGGGAGTGCAGAGGTCAGATGTGTCAAACAGATTGTTTAGTGGAGCATTGTTGATATGATTATTAACGAGTTGAATTGTATCCTCATGATATGGTTCTGGATTTAGGTCGAATTGATTTTCAAGTTGATCAGCAAAAAGTTGAGCTTTATCTTCAGGAGTAAAGGCCAGTCCATTTGGTCCGTGTAGTGGATGAATTGCTTTTGCATTGGAGGAGTAGCGAGCCAATTTCCAAAATTCATGATTATTTTTCTGAAGTGATTTGAGCTTTGTTTCCCATGTCTGAATCTGCTGTCTTTTAAGTATATTTTTAACTTTGATATTGAAATTGTTCCATAAAGTTTTCTATCTTGGATCTCGAGTGGTTTGCCATTTTTTCCGTGCCCAGCGTTTGAGCATTATGAGAACATGTTAGCGAAGTTGCGCTGGGGTAACTGTGTCTGTAGTTTTGTTTCTGGACGTGCTTTTACTGGTAGAGATGCGTATTGCACATTTAATATTGGCTGTGATCAGATTAACGGCGTTGTTTATTTCAGTGAGAGTGTTGAGTTTTATTTGCGTATTGGTGGTGTCTGTAATGATGCGTTTGTATTGGTTCCAATTTATAGAATAAGTTGGAGGTAATGATGGTGGAGATTGTAAATTTAGTTGATGTATGTCAATTCTTATTGGGATATGGTCAGAGGCCAGAGAATGCACAGTGAAAGACCCAGCAGAAATGTGTAATAATTTGATGAGTGCGATGTCTAAAATATCTGGGCGCGCTCCGTTATGTGGAAAGCAAGTAGGATCTGGTGTTGCAATTGGCGTTACATCTAAGGATCTTAGATCTCTGTATAATATTTTGCCACATTGATTTGAGATTCGTGAGTTTGAAAAAGGATGCTTGCAATTGAGATCACCAGCAATGATTATCCTTTTACCAAGTCGACATAGTTTTCTGATGTCTTCAGTCTGTATTGGCGTATTATTTATTTATTTACAGAAGGTTTCAGATACAGCACAATTTGCCATTTTAGACTGAAAACATTAACAGTAAACATAACACAACAATAGAAGAACAGCAAAACAAAAAAAAAGTTACAGAGATAGTCTGTTTATACATATTCTAAAAGTTGATTCATTAACAAATATGTCAACGTTATTAGGAAGAAGATTGTACGTGCTGATATTTCTATTCAAGAGGGACCTTTGTACAACATTTACCCTCACTGTTTGCGAGTAGAAAAGATCACTTGAGCGTGTTGTTCTGCAGGGTATACAAAAGTTTATTTCAGCAAGCAGCTTTTCACAAGAACATGACCATTGACAAGTTTGTGCAGAAATATAAGGTCTGAAATTTTGTTTCTTACTTGCGGTGGTTTGATATTCAAACATTTTAGTATATCATTTTAGTATTAGGCTTTTTATAAGCGGAAATGAATATTATTGGAGAGGCAGGCGTCTCTAATTTAGCTCCTGTGGCTTCAAGAGTTTGAAGTTCAGGTAGATCTATAGATTGTAACTGTAGGTGTGATTTATATAATATGACAGTGCCTCCTTTGATTTCAAGACGATCTGTGCGTAGTATTTTTAACACAAAAGATTTTAAAGGATGGGATGTTATTTCATTATAGCAGGTACTTGTGTGCCACTCCAAAATAATCAAGGTGTTATTTGGTATTGATAGAAAGCATAGGACAACGGAGAGTAAATAACAAAGCATCTAACATTGCTCAGTGTAAAGAATGCAGAGATTAGGTTTCAGTTTTCAAATTTGTCTTCATCTCTTTAGCTGCTTATAGAGTCATCTCCTGGCCACTAGTGTTACCAATTTTCTATGTAATATTTAAAATTAGATATTTGACTGTTTTTATTTGGTAAGGAAAATAATTAATTTCTTTCTGTGAAGGTACTTACATGCTATTCTATAAGACTGCGGGCAATTTTGGTTTCCTTTCATGGGTAAACGCCGCATTTTAGACTTATTGGCAGGGATTCTGCCAGACACTCTAGTGTGCAGCACCTCTCTAAATTGTCAAGCGCACCCAAACTTTAATGTTTTAAGAAACCCTGAAAAACTGTACTACACTCCTTAACTTTTGCTTTGCAACCCCCAAACTACAAATCCTGATGAATACCTACTTATGTGGGTTCAGGCAGTGTGTCGTTGTCCTCTTTTTCACTTAGTTGTAGCGTTGATATTCACATATGGATATGTAAAGATGAAATTGGCAGTGAAGTATCCGATTGTGATATGCTTCATAAGTTGCATGGGACGTAACATGCCACGTAGGCATTTCTAACTGACCCTCAAGAAAGTCGACCTAAAAGTGTAAACGTTATAAAACCAGCGGTCTTTGTCTTATCTAAGCTGAGCTTTAGATACTATCTCTGATTGGTTGATTAGTGGTATATCTTAGGATAGCTTATACTACTGCTGTTTATAAGGTTAGCTTATTTACGTTAGTAACCTTGAATCCTTTTCCAATATTTTATATTAGGTAAGGTTTG
>JAGDQP010034005.1:4409-20362 GCA_022664845.1 Lepisma saccharinum | reverse complement strand
GAACTAGACAGTAGTATCTTGTAATATTATAACGACATTGATGTTAGAAAGTATCGCACTATAACAATACAAAAGAGAGGACAAAATTGAAAAAGAAACCCCGACGAAAAGATTACTGACCAGTTCGTTCCCTTCTTGTTCCATGTGTGCTTTATGGTGAACAAACACTGTGGGCTTAGATTTTCTCGGGGTTCTCCCGTTTTCTCCCAATTGCTTCGTTCCACAAATTATCCCATCATCATCCATCCGCTCTGAGCCAAAGTTGCCTAAAGTTCTAGAAATTAAATATAAATTCAAAAAACGGAAGCAGGGCGCTGAAAGTTAACACACGATTCATATATTCCGATATAAAAATTTCCGGTGAGGTCTTTTTTTTTTAGTTTTAATTTTTTTTTTTAAATATACCAGTCGGTTACAAAATAAATTAGATACAAATACTCCCCTGGTAATACTTTTCACCGTATTGTATTTGCTTGTCCCTGCTATGATTATCAAAATACTCAACTTCTATCTAGGCTAATTGATAATTGATTGCTACATTTGTGCGTTATTATTCGGTGGGAATTTGCCTTGAAAAATGAGACGAAGAAACCGTCGTACAATTTACAGTGTTTCTTTCAGACGATCATCTTCAAGAAGCTATTTCTACACTTTCGTGAAGTGATGACTTTTTTTTTTATTTCTCCCGGCTTCGTATGGTATTATTAGTATTATCCATTGAGATTTTTCAGAACGTTATTCATTCCCGAGACAAGTAATGCTCCATGGACACTGCAGTAAGGTAAGAAAAAACAGCAAGCTAGCGAGGATTGCAAAAGGACAAAATTGGTATCTTGATCAGAAAGATATAAGTAGCTAGATTGCAAATTTGTCGGTAGATGGCAGGAGACTCCATCAGTTAAGTTAGTGTTTGGGAATAGTGCCTCTCGCGTGCATTTTCTTAAGTTCTTCAGCAAGATTTATTTCTTCGCCAATAATTGGTTCGAAAATCATAATACGCTTATGTGAATTTTAGAGCTCCGACAACACGAAAGATGAATTCTGAATTAATCTAGCTGGTACTAAAAAAGAACTCTTTAAACAACTGAAAACCAAAAAAAAATTAAATTGCTACTTTCCTGTTAAGTAATTCTTTTGTATTTCAATATTGAAATATTTTTCTGGATAGTTAAACGATTACTTAGATCTTCAGGAAATTCAATATGAATTATCCATGTGTTATTTCTGCTTATGGCTAGGTTACCTATACAGGTCTTAGGAGTCGCAGTAGCTCAGACGGTAGCGCGTTTGACTACGAATCGGGCGGCCCGGGTGTTCAAATCCCGGCCAGGACACTGAAGACTTTTGTCACAGTGACCCCATACCTGGCGCTCTGAGTACCGGAGTATCCTTGGTATTCCTGCGCACCTTAGGAAGGCAAAGGCGGTCGAGCGTGGGACTGACCACCCTATCTCACTTTGTACCGTAGGTCAAGAAAATGTGGGGCTCTACCTCCATATTCCCCATACGGTTCGTGCTTATCGCACAGGGGAAATCTTTTTTTTTACCTATACAGTCTTTCCGTTATTATAATAAGAATAACGTATTGAATATCTGAATGTAATTCACTTAATACAATGGAATTGCACGTAACTGAAATGAAACATTTCATCTTCTCATAGAATCGTTCGTTTTTGTGGACGTAAAATATTGAAAAATTCAATGGAAGACTAAATTTCTCTGATAGACAGGTGGATTGCATGGACAGGACAATTGTCTCGTATATATACAATAGCCTACATAATATAATGAAACTTCGGGTATACCCCTCGCACAGGGGTAGCTTTACCTTTTTTTACTCCAGTGATTTAACACGTCCAAATATTTTCGTTTCAAACAAGCTATTTGTTGGCTGTTTTCTCTTCCCTTAGTCCTTCAGTGTTGCAGCAACTTTTCAAGTGGCTATTCAATCATTAGTTCATGAGGGGGGACAGCTAGGTTGTCCACAGAGGCCATCTGGAGAACAGCTGTGCCAAGTGCTTCAAGTTTTTGCTTGAATTCACTAAGATAACCAATGGCGTTACTTAGAATAGGTTTATAGCTTTGTTCAAATATCAGTTGCCATCGGATTATGAATTTTTATAAAAAGTAGAAACTTAAAATTATATTTAACGGCTCTCTGAAACTTGGTAAAGCATTTGCTGTATTTATTATTGTTATATTTATATAATGGAACTTTTTGTTGCCATAAACCACCATCTGAAGAATTTTACTACGTCATCCAATTAGTCTCTAACAAGGAGTACAAACAACCAACAGTGAAATTTAGGGTGGAAACTTTATAGAATTGAAGAAAACCAGTAAATGAACAGCATGTTTTATTTGCGTTCATTTATTGGCACAGACTACCCAGTGAATGAACAAATTTGTTTGATTATTTTTTGTTATATTTTTATTGTATATTTGATTTGAAACACAATAGGCCTGTATCTAAAATCTATTTTACACCGTTTAAGAAACTAACAATAATTCGTAATATGTATTATTTGGTTGACACATTAGTAAATGTATAGCATGCTGTACTGATGTTCATTTACTAGCACAGAAGAACCAATCAATGAACGATTAAGTTTTGTCATTTTTAAGATGTTGTCTTTATTTCTAAATGTCACAATAGACCACTTTAGACCTAAATGAGAGTTCAACAACAATAGCAGGGATAAACAACAGAGAAGGGAACTCATATGGAAGTGGCATTGGTCTTACATTAAGGTACCATCCCAGCATATGCTTAGTGATTCAATTTGAATTTACTTTATGCTTTTCGTATTTATGAATCAGCCGGGATGGATTAGGTGCCTTAATGAACCATCCCGGCAGTCGCCTGGTAAAACTGAGATAAAACCTCAGTCTGGATGGTCGGCGGTTGGGTTTGAATTGCGTATTTACCCAATGCCAAAGTCCGTGACGTTATCACCTGAACCACGGGGCTGGGTATTTTCTTAGTGTGATTGAGGAAAACCAGGAGAAACTTCAACCAGAATGACCGGCTCCTATTTTTTATTTAAGTAACGATGCCTACTGTCGGGCAACTTTCGTGTAATATCCATTTCTCTGTTTTAGAGCTTCATAGTTTTTCTATCAGATGGCTACAAACCACAGAGAAGGAAGTGTAAGAGCTGGTGATAGGAAGTACAAAAGGTTTAAATATAGTACAGAAGATCTGCGATTAGCCGGGCTGACATCTTCAGCATAGACCCTGTCCGGCACCATCCCGAAACCTTTTTCCCCTCTCCCATCCCGACCTCAGCCTTAGATTCCTAAAGGCCTTAAATCAAATTCAATTTATTTTTCAATTGTTGTATTTGCTCAAATTATTCCCAACAATTGTTTAACAGGAGACAGTAAATAAGGAGAACGCAGCATGGCATCATGATTTATGTTGAAAGTAGTTTTTCTGAGTAGTTGAAAGTAGTAGTTTCTGAGTTGAAAGTTGTCGACAGGCAGACAAAGCGGTTGTATAAAGATTCACGGTAGTTGCAGTTTAAGCCTGAAATGGATCCCCTCTATTACTTGTGTTTTAAATAACCCTTTCATTTCACTTCAAGTGCAGATGGACTTCCGTGTTTGAAAAAATACTAAGAAAATTAAATTTTGAATGGATTACCTATAAGCTCAAATTGCTGGTTTTCTTGAAGTACTAATATGTGGTTCAGTATCATACACAAATCCTCGATAAAGACATTACACATGATATTTTTTCTTCATAACTGTATAAAATACTTTTGTGTTAATGGATATTTAATATTTAAGCAAGAAATCACCAACGAACATAAAAAAATTTTACAAATTACCTTCATCCATAATTTATCTTCATTTTCGACAAATCATACAGTATCATTAGCTTGTGGAGTAAGGTACCGAATTTAAAATTGGCAACATAATTCATACAGTCTCGAATAACAGAAAAAGGCTTCAATAACAGAAAAGAATAACAGATCAGACCTCTTAATATTGGCGTATTATTATCCATTTCAACACGAATGGGAAATAGGAAAACATAAGGCGCAACGTGACTGTAACTTAGTCTAGACTTGAGCAAGGAAAGCTTTGTCACAGTAGGCTTGCTGCTTTGATAACAACACAATCTGAGAATCCGTGACATTGCAGCATGATTGATCTCTTTATTTAGTCATATAATTTTGAAAATCGTAGTTACTATTCCTTTAATATTTTCTATTCTTCAAGTCAATTTTTCTCCTAACTGTTCATGTACTGGTACATTCACCCTAATTAAAATTATTCTATTGAGCGCCTCCCTCTTATTTGTTGTCCATTGTCCATATATTAAACCTAACTGAAGAGCACGTGCAAAGAAAGTGGATGTCTACCTTGTTTTTAAGAAAATGACTTTGCACTCTTAACAACTATTTTACAATGACAGCTAACCGATAGCAAAGTTCTAATCTAAAAGCAAAAGTAATCCAGAAGTTATAGCGGTTTATTCCCCATCCCAATTAAATATACTGAAACTGTGTATCATTTTAAATCAGAATCATTTTTTTATTAATTATAGAAAAGAATAGCCTAGGAAATAAAATCTTAGAACAAATGTGTATCTATATTTTACAAAAGTTAAGTTCTAAATCCCATATATAAGTGTGTACAATGTATTTAAATTACTTGTACTAATTCCGGATATGTTAATCCTGTATTTATTACATAAATATACATACATTGTCCTGAAGATCTCCTAAAATATATATCCTGCCTCTACCTTTAACTCTTGTTCATGGAGAAGGAAGGTGCCTTTGTCTTATTTCAATTTACTTGCTCGGCTTTCACTGAATGTGACCAAGGAAATAAGGTAAGAAAATCTATCGCCCGATAATGAGGCTTCCTTCGAGACATCGTTGTCCGAATCTTCAAATACTGTGAAGCCCAGTATTTTACAGAAATATATTTTTACACTCAAAACTTTGAATAAGACGTGTGAAAATTCTTCTGGTCTGGTTCATGAATATCTGTCAATCATTTTCGATGAGAGACGAATTACAACACATAATGGTAAAGTAATTTCTGACAACTTTAATGACAGATATCCATTATTTTATGTTCCGGCTCATGGTTTTGAACTCCAGTTGTTTGGAAAGGTTCGAAAGTGTCAAGTGACAAATTCTAGACTCCTAAAAATGATTTATCTTTAGGTGGGTGTTCCAGGAGAATCAAATAGATCTACTACTGTTTAATTACTTTCGAAATTCTTGGAAAACCTAATCGTGATGAATCAACTTTGAATCTGCCGAAAGAAACAATTAGCAGCATCTGTTGCATGCCGTGACAAGCAAAAATTTCCTTAATGTTCATGTCCTTGTGTTTCGTTCCACTGATTCGTTCCTTTACATTTTCGCCAAAGTATTCGACGCGGGAGGCGGGACTTCGTAACCATGTGTTGTATCCTTGTAACAAACAGAAGGAAACGGCTGACTTCATGGAGAACGATCTCTCATACACAATACAATAATTAATCACTTACTGTACTTCTTCAGGACATCAAAACAGCTAAGTTAAGCATTTTTGCTATAGTGACCCTTTGTGGTAAAATTCCACCAGTTTCTGGAAGAAGAAATCATAAATCGGAGAGTCTAGCGTCGAGTCGCCGGAGAAGGATCAGCCACGCAATGTATTTGTCAGTGCACGGAAAGGACACGAAGTCTTGGGAGTATGCCGGATCTGGTGGGCCCTCCATTCCCAGCTTCTGAAGGGTTGTTTTCGCCATAGTTGCAGTGTAAGATCTAACGTTGTCCATGTGGAGAATCACGCGAGGGCGTCTTGCTGGTCGTTTCTCCGCGAATGCAGCCTGAAATCGACGCAGTTGCTCGCAATACAGCATAGCATTAATCGTCACGTTCCTGGGAACAGCTCAAGGTGGATGATTCTTCTTTGGTCCCACCAAATGGACAATAATGTTTTACGTTGATGCAATTCACTTCTCACATAAGATGCTCCCTTTCTGTTTCGGCTGAGCCATTATTTTCTGTGTGACGTTGATGTACAGTGTAATGATATGTGTTTTTGAGTTCAAAATTATGAGATGTATTTTTGGCTCGGATGATGATGCTTTGCTCTGAGCGATGCCTTTGGTTCGGAGGATGATGTTTAGGGAATTGTCTCCTAGAGGGTACCTATATTATTGCCTGTAGGGGATCTTCAGATTGTCTGATTGGCTCGCTAGTAGCGTGACCAAGTCCTGGTCTCTGATTGGTTGTTGAAACATGAACAAGCCTGTCCATGTGGCTTGAAGCTTTGGGCTTTAGTTATGTGAAATCGCAGGTACGTGTCACATCGTATTTATAAGAGTGGTTTGTGAATCTCTGAAATCAAAGTGGGTAGGTACTTGTGAGAAATTCTTATGTGGAAAGAAGGTGTGTTTTTCCTTCTGAGCCGGTTGTTTAATGAGAGATAAGAATATCTGCAATTCTTGTGGAATTATTTTTATTCATTGGTTTAAGAAGCAGTCATTCTGATCTTTCATTTTTGGCAATCCTTTCTGGAAGGGCGGTATTAAGCTCTTGAAAGGAAAAGTTCTCACATGAACCCAAACTACGATTTTGTTACACTTAAGTTGGTGAGTAATTATTACTGTGAAAATAGTTTTGCTCTATGTGTTCACGAGTTGTGAATATTTACGAAGAAAATATACGAAAATGTTTATTCTTCATAGAATGGTTTTCAGTGTGTAATAGATTGCAGCTCACTTGTATTGATTTGCTTTCATTCAAAACGGATATTTTGAGGAAATTCTGTAACGTAATTTTCTGTGAGCACAAATATGTGAGGGATATAATTGCTGGTGTTAGTTATCAGCTGTTACGATTCCGTTATTCTTTCGGTTAGTCGAAGATAAAATTACGTGAGTTTGTGTTTAGTTTTGAATGTGTTTTTGCAAGACAAATTTATTTCAAAGTTTTGGAATGTTTTTAAGTTTGGTGGAAAATAAACTTTTCATTCATTTTACCTTAATTATCTGTCTTCCGGTTCATTTTTTCTATTTTTGGGAAAACGAACCTATTGTTTGGAATAAGCTAGATTAGCATATAGAAGGCGCGTTAAAACATCGCTTGGTAATTCAATGCACTCTTGTTTGTAAGCTGGGATTGAGATATCACGTGCTTTAAAGTATGTATTGGAAAACTGGGTGGTGTTTAATGAAACCCCGATGCTTTAAGCAAAAGGCAATTTCATTACAACAGGCACCATTTTCCATCACCCGTAATAATTCTGGACAAAGGAGGTTAATGTTAGCGAGCAGAGCTAGTACGGAGACACATATGGCAATGGCTACATGTTGGCTTTGTTGCTGTTGCTGAGCATGTGCGGATCCCACACATCAAGTTTCTGCGCATCCCTACGGATTTTAATTGTCCACGGTTGTATGGTCGTAACAAATCTGTATGACCGTTTGGTGTAGATCCGCATAAATTAATGCCTTCAAACCGTCCTAATCAAAGTCATTTTCTTCCACACCGCGGAGCAACGTTCATACCGAACTGTTTCTTCTTGAAACGCGCATACCATCTTTGAGAAGTTCTCTCATTAATGGCGTTGAAGCCGTGCACTGTACAAATACTTTGGCTGGCTCCGGAGACAACTTAAGTTTAACTTTCTTTGTCAACTCTGTGTATTTTTTTGGTGATATTTGTCCTCTTAAAGTTAAGCCCAATAATTTGAGATACATTTTACGAGTGAAAGTATCTCGTAAATGTTAAAGAATTGTAATTTTATAGGTAGCACTATTCTGTCCCTTTGTATGTTTTTGGTATGTAAGTAAATTATTATTCTTTGAAGAAATAGATATTTATTTTCTAGTACTAATAGTCGTCGTTAATTTACTATTCTCAATAGACAGGTTCCATCTCAATTCAGGCAGTTTAAGAAAATATTATATTGGTCAAGTCATACATTTTAGTAACTCTTTTTCTATTTGTGTTTCATAGAAATGTTGGGGGTCGTATTTTCATATTAAACAAAAACGACATATTCCCTCAAAACGTTGTACCCTGTTCTACTTTTGACAAATCATATCTTATCAAATAAATGACACAAAAAATTAATTCTTTTTTTGTATGATAGATGTATATGTGTAGTTTGTGATGTCAAAAGATTACTCCCATATCGTTTGCACAAGGTGTACAGAAATTCTGAAAGCTTTGAAGAAAAATTTAAAATTCCAAGATTTCGGAGATAATATACTCTCCGAAAGGTACTTGTGGTTTACAACTTGTAAGTACTTCATCACAAAAATACATTGAAGAGGTTGGGAATGTTATTTTTACTGTAACAATAACGGAAATGTGATGGTGTTTGAAAAGTCCACTATATTTGGATGCCATTTTCTTCGAAAACACATTCTCAAAAGACATTCATTAATCAGTGAAATTGAGAAACTTTTGCGTTTAAAAAGCTGAACAGGTTTTATAATCACTAAGCATTAATTGAGGTTTTATGACTAAATGTTTCATGCAAAAATGCCGTTCGCATGGCAATTCAGTATCTACTGAATTGGACGGGACAGAACAAGAATTATCTGTAACTGTGACAACCTCTCTTTTTGAATTCAGTGGGTCTCGAAGTGCCTCGCGAATGACTTTTTCCAGCAGGAAACATTTAGCCTTAAAATCTAAGCCAATGGCTGGTCGACAATAAAACTTAATTAACTTTTAGAGCATTTATGTGTCTCAATTAAAGTGGAAAAAAAATCATTTTTTATTTTTATTTTTTAGTCTGTTTTCTCAAAAAATGGCGTCCAAATATGGCGAAATTAAAAAAAAAAAAACTTTGCGCTGTTGCAATGAAATTAATAGTCCCAACCTCTTTAAGGAGAGTTTGCGGAAAGTGATTATACAAAGTTGTAGACAAACCAAAAACGTAATTTTTACTGCAAAGATTTTTAAAAAATACATGAAATTTTCGTGTTTTCTTCAAAGTTGTCAATTTTTTTTATACAGCCTTTATAAACGATATGGTAGTGATCTTTTGACATCACAAATTACATATAAACATATCTCATGAAAAACAACAACAAAAAAACAATAACTTCTTGGTGTTAATTAGTTGCTAAGATATGATTTGTCAAAAATAGAATAGCATGCCACATTTGAGCTTCAATTTTTTCGGAAAAATAAAATACTACGGCTGTCTTCAGTTCCCATAAATTTCTTATAGAAAAGTAAATATCAAAATCTATTTGACCGATACATACCATGCCTGAATTTAGAAGGAACGGGTCAATATTAAACGAGTTGAGAATACTTGCCTGTACTTATAATAATTAAAAATTACATACATTTTTTATTTCATTAATTTTTAATATTCTGATTTAATACCACGAATATCGTAGATTCATACAACCGGAGCTTCGATCCAGATACCTTACGATAGCTTTATTTTCCACTGTGTCCCGGATTCAACGTACACATAGTTGGCAGTCCTACTGGTGTGATTTATCCATTTACAATTCACGAATTCCAGTTTTTGAAGTTTTTTTATTGATAGAAATTTGACAATTACGAATATTCCTTGCGTTATTTTATAGTTAATTTTTAGGACGGAAGATGCGAGATGCATTGACTGCTAATTTGTTCAGTTCTTACTGAAATGTTAACAAAATATTTAATAAAACTAGAAACCTGTGATAATGTCTAACCTTTCTTTTTATCCTGAGTTGGTAACGCAAGATGTACGAAAGTTGTTCCCGCGTGAGCAGTGGAACTTCTAACAATACTGGAACAGCATTATTGGAATGTATTGTCAGGGTGAATGGTGTGGGGCTAAACGTAGCTCTGTAATGTGATAGCAAAGACGTTAAGCTATGGAGCCTAGTATACATGAAGTTAAAAATTAAAATATCAATTTACGTGCACTGTCAATTTTCTGGAAATGTCATAATAATTTCTTTTATTTGCAATCATACTGGGTTATGATCAGGGCTGTAATCTACGGTATACGGACGTATACGCCGTATTCCCTCTGATTAGCCTTACACATTACCGTATACCTTCTGTAAAGTTGAAGGATGGTATTCAGACAAGACGACACAGATATCAGTCTCGTTCTCGTCTCAAATTTTTTGAAGACAGTCTTGGTCTTAGTCCCGTCCTGACCTAAAAATTCCGGTCTTGGTCTTGTATCCCCTCTATGTCCTTATGTCGACAACTTTCAAATCAGGAACTGCAGGGGGTACGAAGATAGTTGAGATGTTGAAAATATATCGCCGAAACGAGATTATCTATGTTGGATCATGGTATTGGTAAGTCCGGAAATGAGGGTATTACCTTCACCTATAGTAACTGTCAACTACGGAACTACTACCCGTCCTCGAATCAATCTCCAACATATTTTTTTATATTATTGTTAAAAGACAACAGGAAATAGTTTGGCATTGATAACTTATCTGTTTATACGGCTTTCAGTCATATTTTAAACTAGAATATAGCATGTTAAATAAAATTTATCAGAAGGAAACTAATTCTCATACGACTCCTTCTATTATAAAACGTCTTTGAAAAAAAGCATTAAATTAATATTATCGACATTCATGGAAAAAAGCTTTTAGTCTTGGTCGAGACAAGAGTCTCGAGAGGTAAGTCACGGTCTCGTCTCGAGGAATAAGTCTCGGTCTTAAGACGAGACCAAGGCCAGTCCCGGTCTCGGTACCATGAATAGTAAATATGTGTCTACTTCCATTTCTCATAGTTTATATAATTTCCCAGTTACCCTGATGAGATTAAATACTTTTGGTTCCACTTGATAGGGAACAAAATATTAAGAATAGGAAGAGGGCATAACTTTACGATGCGCGTCAGCACTTTTATGGCAATTTCTTGACTACAAAAATCATTTTGTACAAATACGCATGTAGTGTACATTCATTTTGAGCAGATCTTTTGATAGCTTGGGAGGTTTCTTAGTGCAGGTCTTGAGTAATATGAGATTTGACTTATGTTTTCAAAATCAAGGTAGAAGTTTGAAGTAAGTTTTATAATGCGCTGAGCAAGTGTGTCTTATATAGAATTGTATCTGATTGTTAACTGATAAAGATATTTTGTAGTTGTTCGAAAGTCTTTACAATCTTACTGTTTCTCCTTCCCTAAATGTAACAAATTATGCATATCATTTCAGATTTCGCAGCACTGGAATATACATAATCAAATCTGCGTTTTCTGCTGTTGTGGAAATTAAATAATTTATTCCCTTTATTTAAAAGAAAAATGAATTAAAATTTGATGGAAACAATCTCCGCTTAGAGATTCATAAACTATAAGATTCACAGCAGGAAAATTTACCCTGTGAAAATTCTGAGACTACAGCACTGGCTATGATACTGTGAAGCTTTAAGAAAATTATAATGATAGGTTCAAGTGTGGGGGGGAGGAAGGGGTATTTTACGGAGTGGTTTGGAACTAACTTTACCAGAAGCTGTAAAATCCAGTCCTTAGATTCTCAACAGTTCGTTTCGGCTGTGTAACCGCCATGTTATTAACAAGAAAATTTAATAATTATTCTTCTAAATATTTTTAATTAAAATTTTTGGCAAGCACAATTTGTGACAATTTTTCTGTATGTAGTATTCAGATAAAGACACGATCGCAATTTTTGGCTTGTAAATGCGTATGCGAAGCATTGATTTGTTTTGTCATCAGTCTGTTAATGTGTTGACTCACTCTGGGAAACGCTATTAAAGTGCGTCTCACCACCACTCTTTTTGCGTTCTTTTCTCACAAAGAGACAGACAATCCTTCGTCAACACATGGGTCACTCTTTTTTTGTACGCAGAAATAGAGTAACAGCATATTGAACCATATGTCAGCAATCATTTAAGTTCATTTTATGTTATAGTTTCATTGTATATTTGTATTCTGATGACCCATATGAACCTAAATTGTAAATATTAATGTTCATTTCTGTTTCACATTATTCTTTATGTTAGAAGAAACAAAAAGAAACCACTTACCACTCAGACGACAGTTTTTTCTTTTCTCTTCTCACAGTAGTAGACATGTGGCGACGAATCACTAGTTTCTACGTAAAATTTGGATGTCTTCGTGCCATTTAATTTGATAGATATTAAACCTAATAACCGTAGCTTTTAAGGTCGATTTTGTTACTTCATCTTATGTTTATAAATGTCCATATAACCCTTGTGAACTCTGAATGTAAGAGCCAATTTTCATACAATTATAAGTCAACCTATGTATTTACCAACTACCTTATTTGGGCATGTAACAAATAACAGATCACGTGACTATATGTGAGTCAAGAAACTAACCACCTTTGTAAAGTAAGTCGCTTTTGAAAGTTTGAAGAGTCAACCACGCGAGTTAGTTGTATCCTAGCGTTATTGTTTTCATTAGCCGGCATAGCAAACCAAAGTTATTCTGATCACATAATCGACAGATATTGTTCTATAAAACCTGAAAAGGTTTCCGATAACAATTAAGCGTTTTTCGGAATAATGGCAAATAAACAGTAAAAGTGCGTGTCAATTCGTTACCGCACGATAGCATAACATTTCTTCGGAAGTTCAAAGAAAAAAGAACAGCTCGCGTTACACAAACAGAAACGAAAATTGTAATACATTTGTGTAACTGTTACTCGACGAACAGTTTGTAACTTTGTGGTGCTTCATCTTCTTAATTTCCTTAAAGTCAAAAAGGAAAATGTCATTTTTAAGTGACACAGTGACATGTTTGTAGTTGTGCTTTTCATCACAGCAAAAACGGTCTCGTTAACCTACACCGACCAGCTTTAACGAAGTGTGAATTATAAAAGATACTATTGAATAAACAGTTTTAATTACATCAGAGTCTACAAGTGCTTGCTCAAGGACGTCATCTTCCTGCAAAATATCTGGACTGGACCATCTCCTCAGTGCTAAGTGTTTTCTTCATTTCTCCTCCCCCTCCGCTCCTCACTTATCATCAACAGTGATTGAACTCTTGGATTGTCTTCAGATGAACTATGAATATTGGAAATTTTAAAAAGAGCTCTTAGCGTTACAATTCTTGAGATCTCTAGCCAATTACTTTATTTTTTTGTTCTGGCTTAATATATCATTAATCCCTTTTGTAAAAGTCGTGTAAATATAAATTGTTCTTTCTACCTTCATTTAAATATATACATATATAGTTTTTCAAAATAGAAAATTTTGTTTTTATTTGTGTTCAAAAACTGTAGACATATACATATGTAATTTATTTCTTGTATACTAAAACATATTTAGTAACGTGTCAAAGTCACCCTACACAAACATCAAATTTATATTAACAATCGAAATCTAAACGCCAATATTCTCACCCCAAATCTCAACAGTTGATGTTCGCACATAAAATCGGTAATAACAACTGTGTGTAAAGTAGAGATTAAGATTCCAGGTTCGAATCCCGGCGAGTTTCGTCAGTTTGGTACGTAGTAACAGTATATCTGGGTTCTACTGTAATTTCCGTAAAAATATTGGTTATGAAAATTTGCAGTGTAAAGCAGACACAATACACACAATTAATGCGTGCAATACGAAATATTGGTGATAGCTGTTCGTACAATTTTTAGTGATTATGTTTAGTAATAGTTTTGGTCTTTCTACATTATCTTTACTCTCTTCTTCAATACAATAACATTTGCATCTGCTAATTATTTGCAGCCTTATTTTTGTTATTTTGAATGTGAATACCATTTGCTAGTAGTAGTAAGACAAAATTTAACGCTCCGACATAGCCGGGAAAATGTAAGAAGTTCTGGCATTTCTCTTTGCTTAACGACAGTGTCTGCCAGTTGCGTCATAAACCATTGAGCCAATGTCAATGCTTTACCTGTTATTTACATATCTTGGGCTAGTGATAATATTTGTCGGTGCTGCCTTAAAAGTCCTCATGCATTGAAGTATTATATAGGTTTCTTACGATCTTAAAATCAACGAATATGCTTTTTAATCTACATAAGATCTCTTGGTTTCTAATTACTTAAATAATCCCAACTTTCCTCATCCTTATTTATTTTATTATATAATTGTTTTATCATTCCAACGTGTTTGTTAACATGATACATATTAACTTTTAAATAACTTGGTAATTTCTAGATACAAACATTAAAAGAATGCCTTGGAATTTTGTTGTAAGCGAGGACAAGTGCTTTGCTACTTATGAGCCCTTTTTCTAGAGCAAACAGCTTATATGATTAGAACACCTATCATTATTTTTAGGTTTGCTCAACAATACGATGTCATATGAATATGAAGCAAAAAAGAGAAATCAGGGCATTTGGAATATAACGCTAGAGAATAACACTATGCGATACGAGCGAAAAATATATACATTGATAAACCCAGCTTTCAAAGTAGAGATATATAAAAAAAAACTCAATAGTAAAGTAGATTCTTCCTCACAATGTAATGTAAAACTTACAAGAAACTTGGAAGGAAATATATTATTTACAGTATTAATATGAAAAAAAAATAGTCTCGGCGTCACTTCAAAGTACAAAAAATATGTCGTTTGTACAACTATTCACTAACCCGTGCTAAAGCATAGTGTTGGTTAAATATGTTTAATTTTCTAGTGTGTTGTATTTAAGTTCTAAACATCCTCCCATAAAGGATTCAAAAAATTATCATTCTTAAAAAATCAATTTAACGAAAATGAACATTATAATAGATGAACTAAAAACATAGCTTGCGTTTTGTCACATATTGTAAGTCATGGTTTTCCCTTTGAATTGGGTGTACATGTATCAGGATATATGTTTCAAATGGTGGGATTCGAAACCAATAATCTATTTAATACGTGGACCCAATATCGACTTTTTTAATAGTTGATAAAGTTAAGAATCAGGATTATCACATCCAAAGTAAAGTACATTTTACATTTTCTTTCTTGAGTGAAACTTCTTCATTAAATTTCTATTCTAATAATGATTTCCTGCCCCATATTTTCTTGTATTTGAGGGTAAAATCCCTAGCAAAAAGACCCAAAAGGGAAACTCAATTTCGTGTAAAACGTATATCCTCAAAAATGGAAAGACAAAACTCACTGAGTTTCTAATTTAGATATTATATATGGTTAACTAATTTGAAAACTCAAAACGCCAGGTAAAAAAAAATCACCGAAAGATGAGAAAAGTACAAATGGAGAAATATGTTCTTAGTTTCAGAGATACAATATTCCAAAACATGGAGAAGTGGGGAAGCGACACAAGGTACTTACGATCACCGTTCTTGATGTAATGTTTTCATTGTAATCCAGTGAATCATATGAAGCAAAAAACAAGTGGTGCCAGCTATGAAGAGAACTCTATTTCATCTTAATAAGGCAAGTAAGATTTGATTGCTCTTCGTAAGGAAGTATGCTTCCATACAAGTTGGAAAAAGACTAACCTTATTTTCGACCTGTAAACGATATTTTCTTTCATCTCCACAATTCTCATTCTCTCAAATTAAAAAGAAGGATGCTATCATATTGAATTTGTAATGTGATAATATTGTTTTCAGCCTATTTGTTTTTTATTAATATTTTCTATGTTATTGCCTTCTTCACAAAACTTGTGACGTTTATCAACCTTCTTGCAATATGCAATTTGTACGCAATGAACACTTGTATTATTAAAGACAGTTGGGTGTGCTTTTCAAATTATTTTTCTCTCCGGAACTCACTTTATATCCTCACTTTAAAGCAAGGACGTGAAACAAAATAAGATCTGAATTTTGATTCATGGCGATATAAAGTAGCGTTTCTATTCAACGTCACCTCTTACCATCAATCAACTTTCGACTGTTAATTATAAATTAACGTTTTTGATGTTTTGTTTTATTTTTCATTCAGTCATGTATTTATAGAACAACGTAACACAAATCCTCTTATTCGCCGCTTCCTTCTATATAAAGAAATGGTAATAATGATACAGAAATATATATATATATATAT
>JAGDQP010034004.1:0-20363 GCA_022664845.1 Lepisma saccharinum | reverse complement strand
TGCGTAGCCTAGTCGGTAGCGCGCTCGACTTCAATGCGAGCGGTCCCGGGTTCGATTCCCGATGGGGGCTCAAATATTTCGGTGTTGACCCAGCATCGTGAGGACAATTGGGGAGCTGCTGTGAATAAAAGACAGTGGCGATCACAGTGAGAGCTTCGGCTCTCCTCTCCCAACCCGTCTGGTCAGCGTGGGAGCAGTAGACCAACTCCTCCCTTCGGGGAGAGGCCTCATCCACTAGTGGATTGAATATGGCTGTGATTTATTATTATTATTATTATTATTATATATATATATATATATATATATATACACATGTCTGTGTGTGTGTGCGTGTAAACTTCCAATTTTTTAATCACTTCCGATTTCTGTTTTTCGCAAACAAGGCACTGTGCAATTCCAAAGAGCGAAAAATTTAAAGGGAAACTTATTGATCCGCAGCGGACACCTGCTTAAGTGTGAAAGCCCCCATAAGATCAATGGAATTAGCTGCCTTGCGTATTGCAGACAGGGCTCTGCGGACAGCGTTTCCATATCCGGACCTGTCCGCATGACTCTGTAAGTTCCCATAAGACCAATGAAATTTACTTCGCATGCCGAGATTGCCAACTGCGGAAATCCACATGACTGTGAAAGGGGTACAAAACTTTTGTTCGGATATGGGGAGGTTCGTGGGTTGGAGTCTGTCTGTTGCTGGCCATCTCTATTGCCATTTTCCTCAGTTTGACTGGAAAAATTCCGAGATTTAACCTCGAATAAGGTCCTTCTCACCTTCTTTCCTTAAGATGACTCGCTGAGGGACGGACACACTCAAACTTGTGAAGCACTTAGGCCATAAGTGCAAGTCATGCTCATTAAATCTGTGGTTAAATGAGCACAGGTAAATAGGTAAGTAGAATGTTTGTAACATTTTACACAAGCAAGCTGTGCAGGAGAAGCATTACAAAACACAAATCTGTGAAAGTGATTGATGTTGCATGTTACCATACTCATCATGAACTCGATTTAGCCATAGGCCGATGTAACTGTTTATACCATTTACCCACAAAAATGTAAAAATAAACAAATTAAATTAAATTTTTTTTACGGCTTTTAAGCATCTTCAGCTCAGACCGAGATAGGAGAGAAGAGGTTGTGGAAACGAAATCGGCCAGGACTTAATTTTGAAGGTACCATCCCAGCATTAGAGTGGTATGACAGGAAAAAGTGAAAAAATCTGTGTGGCTGGATGCTGGATTCGAACCCAACAGCTTCTGAATGTAAAGCTAGCTGAACTACGGGTGTTCGGTTTAAATATACAAAATTAAAAAAAAAAAAGTTTAAAGATGATATAACTCGTCTTTGCCGTAAGATTTCTTACACAACTTTCTAAAATTAATTGTAATATACAAATATGAACACTAAAACTAAATATTTGATATGCACATACCTTTTGGAGAAACGCTATGGTGAGCTTCACTGAGGAGCAACTAAAATGTCACCACACAATTATTTAATATCTTGTATCAAGATTTCTTTTGTTTAGTTTATCATTTCAACTTGCTATCTTTGGATGGATCTTCAAGATTACCGACTTTTTGTGCCACTTCTTTATCTTCGCGGTTAACTGTAATCTTCTTAGTAAATAGAGTATCGTATTAACGTATATTGACCCATACACGTTGCTCCATTTGGTAACAGAGTGTGACGACACTCACATAGTTACATTAGAGAACTAACCATTGTCTTTTTTTACTCTTTGATAACAGTATCTATTTGAATTAGACGAAAAAGAGTACATCAAGTATCCGCTACTTAAAAACCAGTTGAAGATAATTATACTAAGATAACACTATTAGATCCTATTCTTCTGTTACGTAATATCTACTTCATTTAAATGAGTTGGTTTATTTTAATTTTCTAACATTTGTGGGTTGAAGTATTAGCAATAAGACTTATTGAACAAACTGAACCGTAATTGCAATGGAGAAATGGTTTCTTCAATCAAATTCTCGTTTGTAAAATCCTAAATACTCTAAATATGACTATTTGAGTATTGGCAAGGTAAAGCTAACCTCTGTGCGTTTCATGGAGGATGTGGAGGTAGCACTCGACATATTCTTTACCTACGGAAACTAGCTGATGTCCACGCTCAACCGCCTTTACCTCCTAAGGACACTTTCGTACTCAATTTAATAGGAGGCTTAGTGCACCTCAGAGCGCCAAGAATGGAAACACTGCAAGAAAACTCGTGTTTTGGTCACGATTTGAACCCGGGGGCGCTCGATTGGTAGTCAGATGCGCTACCGACTGATCTACTACGACTACTTTCTAAATATTGAATAAATTTTATTTTAAACTTCGTAATTTTGTTTTAAAACTACCAAGAATTATTGGACGTTGCCCTGGGTGGACGTAAATAATAATGAATATATATTTTATAGTTTTAATTATATTATTCTACTACTAGCATTCGAGAGCTCCTGCACTGTAAAAAATAGCCGTGTTAATTCAACACAATGCGGTGTCCCAGCGTGACTACCACTTTTGTGTGTTATATCATCACAACACACTGTGTTCCTTTCGGTACTGTGAAAAAAAAGTTACGGCTGCAGTGAGATTTGAACATGAGTTGCCCAGATAGAAGTTGAGCGCCTTACCTACTTGGCTAAACCGTCAGACAGAAAGGGCACTAGATGCAAACAATATTATTGAATAACATTTGAATTCAACGACGAAACTATAGATTTAAACAGTGTATGGGATCAAATAATGTTGCTGAACTCCCAAAACAAACTAAGTTACTTGCAAGACTTATCCCATGGTTTAATCACTTCCTATTTGTCAATTTAGAACCAGAATTCATATTCATTGAGAATATTCTATTTCTATGAAAGCAAGCAAGATGGCGACAGCCAAACACTTGAGCAGTATTACTGCTTTCTTATCGTAACAACGTATCAAATGCTGCGCTTGCTTTCATGGAAATGGAACATATTCTCAATAAATGGGGATTGTGACCCCTAATTGACCAATGGAAAAGTGATTAAATCATGACATAAGTCGTGAGAGTAACTTTGTGAGTGTTTGGGGTTCAGCAACATTTTTTTTATCGTCTATATTGTTTCAATCTAGTGCTCATTTCGTCTGACAATTTAGCGAAGTCGGTAAGACACTTGACTTCTAACTGAGCAACCCATGTTCAGATCTAGCTGTAGCCGTAACTTTTTTTTCTCCCAGTGCCGAAATCAACACCGTGTGTTGTGTTGATTTAACACACAAAAGTGGTAGTCACGCTGGGACACCGCATTGTGTTGAATTAACACAACTATTTTTTACTGTGTGGGATCGATACCAGTGGCTGATTGCGGTTTAAGGGCCACTATCATTTGGACCTGAGCCCACTTCCGACCTGAGTCATAGATGCCTAAAGGTCATCTATTCAAATGTAAATGCAGATTCAGAAATGATCTCCGAAGATAGTAGCGGTTCTTTAATCTAAATTTCATCCCGGCACTTGCCTCCCGGCATTGAAGAAAAGAAGAGCACCATATTCGTATATGTTGACCACGAAGAAATTGACAGAATATTCCTGAATGGAGTGCCCTCTTTTCTGTTAAACATATACCGCGAAATATGGTAGAGATTCGTTTTTTTTTTCTGATCCGTTTCCAGCTATCTTCTTTCATTCTCAGGTACTGGTTGATTTCAGATATACCTTATCATAGGTGATAGTTTTCTTTACCAAGATTTCGGAATAATCTCCAAACATCTCTGAAGACACTTTACAGTTCATGATGGTGTTGATCACAGTGTTCAGAATGGTGGTACTGGAAAGTTCGTACTCTGGGTAAAATTTATCGGAGACATTCGTAGAGAAAGCTAGGCAACTACAGCTGCCTGAAAGTTTCCTGTCACTTGGCAACGGCAGCTGAATCCTACCTTGCAGGATTCAGGAAAAGAAACAAATTATAAATTAACAAAATTTGAATTCAGGTTCTTTAGTTGGATGTCCAGTATCTCAGTGACTAGACTTTAAAAAGAACTTTATTTTACTGGCCTCAACTGATATTCTTTTACTTCCTCTGTTTCGACTAATGGAACTAAGTTAGAAGCACACTCAGACATCCACGCCCTGGGCGGGATTCGGGAATAAATTGCTACTGAATCAATCGGCACATCAAAACAGCATGGAAGGCCAGAAATACGTTACCCGAACCCCGAAACCATAAACAAAGTTACTTCCAGCGCTTACACCATATTCTAATAACTTCCTCTGTCAAGTAGGGATCGCAATCCAAGTTTACTGAGAATATTTACCAATTCCTTAAAATACGTTATTAAAATGACGGAAGCAAACATTTGACCAGAATTGCATGTGTGATTACGATAAGAAACAGCTTTCTCTTTCTACGCATGTGCAAATATCATCCTGGTACAGGAAAATTAGAACCTCCAACCACACAATAGAAATCTCCCGGTATTTATGACAAACACTTTTCAGCCACAGCAGGATCACTGCAAATATTTATATTTATCTGGAACATTACTTGATATATCAAAGGACGTTCCCAAATTTTTTTTACAGTGTAGTAAAAGAAATAACATCCAAATACATACTAGATTTTGGAAGCGGATGGAAATTTTATTACAAACGAGCTGTTGTTTCTGAAGAGACGAAAGATAAACCTAGAAATGAAGAGGTCATTTCCTTAATCATCAGCCTTTATCATTTGTTTTTCACTGCTATGAAAGAAAGGTCTACTTAAAATATATCCCACAATTAACTGTTTGTGCTTTCATACATTCTTCTTGACGAGATTTATGAGACAAGGTCACCACTACAATTATCGTCATCTGCTTACCCAACAGGGAAAGTTCCTATAAAAAATTGGAAGATGCAAGATTTGATGAAGAGGCAGAGCTACATTCCTCAGTAATATTTCCTTAGCCAACAGAACATGAAAATGACATACAAGAATATTGAAAGCAGTAAACTGTTTCCAGTTATTTCTTTACTCATTGCTTGTAACTTGTAATGAGGGCTAACGAGAATGAAAAACTTTATATAGTAAATTGGATAGCATTAGTGTGTACAACAGACGTCCGAAATTGTCTGCAATACTTCGAAAGTTTGAATGTAATTCAAATTAAAAAAGGCTGAAGAGATGTCTTCTTGAACTAGTATACCTGAACCTCCTTATCTGTCCTATCCCTCCGTATCTCTCCCTTTTAACGATGGTGGATGGTTGGTACATTGTATCTGTTTCTCGCCAGACCAGTCTTTGTCGAAAAAATTAATATACAGAGACAATCTTGACTGATCACTGAAGAGTGCTGACTCCTACTGCCCGTGAGTCAAATTCACAATGCTCTTGGCTATTATAAACGCACGTTTTTGTGCTGTTGGGTAAGTAGTAAACACAATACCGGGCATACAGGATGTGTAGTCGTTTGCGAATCGTATTTGTTGATTGATACAGGTCGCTCGATGGCAGCAATAATCCACGTACTGGCCCACCGGCCTACCGGTCATTTGCAGACTTGTCAATCTAGAGAAGTAGCAATGCGTGAGGTTTGCCAACCTGGAAGGGGGGCTGGGAACGCGGGAGATTGCATGAGAAACGAAAAACATGAAAAAGAGTTACAATACAGACGTTAGTTATCACAAAAATATTATAAAAACAAACACAGCGTACGGTAAAAAGTTATTTAAGTTTCCAGAGTAGGTTCTACTTGAAAACTAAACTAAACAAATTGAAATAATTTACCATCTGATCCGTTCAACAATTCTTCTATATATCATCAGGATTTGAAGTGGGGGATGGTTGGGATTTTGTCCTTTCTGCGAAAATCTCCCTGGCTCTGTTTTCCGAAATATTCCCCAAGCCTGGAATATGAACGGATATAAAATACGGTTTTCTACGTTCTGAGAAAATTTTCCCCATCTCTTGAAATTGTACAAATCGGACACTGCATACCATGCATTTACCACTATGTTGATAGCTAATAGGGAACAAAATGTATTATATGTCAAAAAATAGTTATTTTTACTGACTACTACACTTCAATTGTGTTCATCGTTGTACACCTTGGTAGCATTTTTGTCAGTCTTTAAAAGCTCAGCGGTCAATGGTAAGAGCACTCACAGAGTTCTCTGTTTATACCAAGCAAGCACTGCTATCGAGTTGGCATCATCAGCTATGTCGCAATGTCTTGCAGTGCTGTCTGTCACTATAGAAAGTAAAAATTTTCGTTTTTACTTCATTTCAGAGCGCGAGCTTAAATTTAGCACTTTTTCTCAAAATGCGTGAGTTTGCAGGTTCTTTGCGTGAGAGCTGACATGTCTGCATTTGCCCGGTGCGCTGCCAGTTCAAAAGGTGAGACTACGCTGCTAGGTGCTGGCTGCGAATTTATTTCACTCTTTGAATTTTTTTATTTTCAGTCTCATAATAGCAAGTGTAATCCACTGCCCTGTTAACTAGAAAGTGTAATTCATTTTATTAGCTAAATCAGGCATGCTTAACCTTGTTTTGTGCATGGGCCATATTAAAATTTAGCACGATCTTCACGGGTCAGAGCATCCTCTGACATAAATAATATTCAAATCGAACGTGTCGTGTAATTGCAGATTTTAAACGTTAATATCGCAAACGTAAGAAAATCCTTCACACATACAGCCAATTAATGTTTGTAAAAAGAGCAAGATGTTAAAACTAAAAAAATAAAATAAATCGTACCATAATCATATATATAGATTAAGAAGGAGAAATAAAATAGTACCTTCTTTCTACATGTATATGGTATATAAATGCAACATATGTGGTGGGTCGGAAAGGCAAAAGCTGCGGGCTGGATCCGACCGGCGGGCCGCTTTTTGTGTATCACTGATCTAAATGAAATCGAATAATGCTTTTAAATTATGATCGAGCTTTTTTAAAATGATCCGAGCTTAGTTGGAAATTCCAACACGCAAAAAGTAGAAGCAGTCGATTAATCAAGTAATGATTTAATTAATCATTTGATCATGCCACTTTTTTTGTACTAGCGCAGCCTATTTTTCGCGATGAACTATAAACTACGAGTGTGTAATTAATATACGTTATCGTTGCCATGAATTTCAATAAGGGGGGAAAACGAAAGAAAAAGCCTGAACAGAACGACTTAAAGAAATTAAATAAAAAAGCAGATGCTTAAAGAAAAAGTAAGTTATTTTATCTTCACATAAACTAACTGCATTCTTGGTCGACAAACTGCAGTTGTTAATTCAAAAATAGAATGAATTAAATGAAGTACCAGGCCAGGTTTATCGCCTCCAACTCGTCGCCTCCAGAACTTCTATACATAATCTGCCTGATGTAGACTTTATTGAAGTGATTAAGTAGGCCACCAGATCCCGCCTCTTGATCAATTCATTTCTGACAGTACAACGAGGCTGGAGACACTGAAATCGAAGAAGGAAATGCTAGCAAATTGAGTAAAGCGCGAGGTTCTCTTATGACATATTTTTTAGCACAACGACTGTCATATTTTTTCTGTCCTAATATCAGTAATTAGCTTTGAAATTAATCAAGCTGTCATTTACGAGTTAATAATGGACGCGACTGATAATGCGCCTGTTAATGACCAGCGCACCATCGTAATTATATGATATAAATGCATTACATGTGGGTGAGCTTCCTGTTTATTTCGATTGCAGAAAATATTGCAATACAACAAAATTCCTCCAGAAAAGTTCATTTGTTACGATCAAATAATATGCAGGGAGAATACAAAGAAGCGGTTTCATTTCTGAAGGAGAACAATCTTAGCCATGTCCATCTATTTATTGTCCAAGTACTCATGTACGGTAGCCAATTTGTTCGTTTGTGACCTGACGCCTTGCACTGTTCCAACCGTTTCATATTTCGGAAACATACAGGCAACTTGTGTTTCTTTCAAGAGTTCTTATAAGAGTAAGAGAATGGGTAAAGGTAATAGCAGAAAGAAAACGATAACTTAAATTTATTCGCTTGACTTCCATCGTTACCACATCATGGCTGAGCAAAGAAACTGCAACCACCAAGTTATATCGAACTCTTGAGAACTGGATGCAACCCTGGCATGGTACTTCAAAAAGAGACCAGCACTTCGAAAGCTTCACCAGACGAAGCAGCCATGTCTAAGTGCATCTTCATTGAAACGGGGGTTGCATTTTATTCTATATCAGAATTGACAGGATTCAAATCTAAAATTTGTTTTGAAGCAAAAAGCATGATTACTTCATGAAGTATGAAAATGTACTTATTGCTTTCATATATGTGCAGTTATTTGAAATACTGAAGCATCTCTCTTGTTGCATATCTGGATCCAACGGTATTCTTTTTTTCTTTATTTTTGTTATTGACCATTGATAGATGTTGCAAATACCTTCATTTACCTTTTCTTTATAGATAACGAGCAGCACAGTAATCGGCTAGAAGGTGTCACTTTGTAAATATATGTATAGGGGATTGTTTAACTTCATGTATAAATAATAATTTGGGTTATATATTTATAAATCTTTTGGTACCTAACTGAATAGGAGAGAAAGGCTCGCATCTAGGAAGCATCAAACGATGTCAGAGTTCAAGCGCGTGTAATTGCCTTTCGGAGTACTTGTGTACTTAGATATCAGCTTATATTCTTATATTTCTCTTTTTCTGTTCTTTTTAGTTAAGGAAGTCGTTTCAAGGGGACAACCAAACGGAACTGGTATAAGCGAGACAACAAGGTAGTCTTTGTTTTATGAATAGAGTTATTCGTTTTTATTTTTGTTTGTAATTACTTTCTGTAAACAGATCACGTTGTGTACTCACATGTTTGGTAAGATAAGTCTGGTTTAAGTTGGTACATGGAAAGTACCATGGTTTTGTATCATGTGACAGAGACCCCAAAGGAGGAAGTTACAATTATTAAATACGAGTGTAACGAGTATTCGACACACATTTCTACGCAGAGTATTGTAAGTTCACATCTTATTGTAAGGGAGGAGGGGGTCTCTCAGCTATTCTAATATCTGAGCACTGAACTATCTAATTGTCTGAGTTACTGAACATTGGTGCACTTAGCATATTCACGCTACTGTTCATATTTCTAAGTATTTCAATATCTAAGTTCTATTGTAAAATTCTGTATTAAAAACGTTTTGAACTGATCCTTTCAAAATTCAAAGTTGTATCTCGTCATCAGTTTTGTGTTTGCAATAGGACGACGAGACTAGCAAATATTATTCTGTGTTCTTGGAAGTTGTAATTCACACGCTCCATTGTATCAGGTGGGACGATGGCTAATTGTTAATAAATTTATCTTAAAGGAACTTTTATGGAGTTATGTGGTTTTTTGTTGAAAAGATCGAACCACGTCGAAAGTCGGTCATAATGTTGTTTGTTTTTTGGAGCTGTCTCGACCGCAAAAGTTTAGCATACCTGTAACAGTCTGTTTATCTTCAGTCTGTTCAGCGATGGACTACAAAGACATATCGAGCAACACAATTAGTCGGCGGTAACAATTCCAGAGGATTCAAACCGTTCAACGTATTCCCTACAAACTTGATATTAATTCTCCTCGATACCTTACAAATACGACCATGGGGTCCTCATCCTCAAAGTCCTCTAGTTGTCAGTGTTGCCATCATATTCTAAAATTCAAGGTTTGCGAAAATGTTTTGTATCATTTGATATGTCTACACCAAACTTATCATGATTATTCCTCGATACCCTAGAAAATGCCTGTCTGTGTTTCTAGAAACCCAAGTATTCCAGTTATCTGTGCTGCATCCTTATTGTAAAAATTCAATTTTCGAAAAATGTTCTTTACCACATAATGTATACTGCAAAAAATAGTTGTATTAATTCAACACAATGTGGTGTCCCAGCGTGACTACCAATTTTTGTGTGTTAAATCAACACAACACACGGTGTTGATTTCGGTACTAGGAGAAAAATGTTACCTTGCAGCGAGATTTGAACATGGGTTGATCAGTTAAAACCCGAGCTTCTTACCGACTTGGCCAAATCGTCAGACAGAAAAGGTACTAGATACAAACGATATTTAGTGAACAACATTGGAATGAAACGACTACACTATAGATTTAAACAGTGTATGGGATAAAATCTATATTGCTGAACCCCAAAAACTAACTAAGTTACTTGCACGACTTATCCCATGGTTTAATCACTTATTATTTATTGATTGGGAACAAGAATCCCCATTCATTGAGAATATTCCATTTCTATGAAAGCAAGCAAGATGGCGACAGACAAACACTTTAGCAGCATTACTGCTTTCTTATCGTATCAACATGTCAAATGTTGCTTTTGCTTTCATAGAAATGGATATTCTCAATGAATGGGGACTATGATCCCTAATTAATCAATAGAAAAGTGATTAAATCATGGCATAAGTCGTGAGAGTAACTTTTTTTGTGTTTGGAGTTCAGCAATTTTTTTTTATCCTCTATACTGTTTCAATCGAGTGCACTTTTCGTCTAACGAGTTAGCAAAGTCGGTAAGACACTCGACTTCTAACTGAGTGACCGATGTTCAAATCTCGCTGCAGTCGTAACTTTTTTTCTTCCAGTACCGAAATCAACACCGTGTGTTATGTTGATTTAACGCAAAAAGTGGTAGTCACGCTGGAACACCGCATTGTGTTGAATTAACACAGCTATTTTTACTGTGTACACGCACCAGATTAAGCATGAATACTCTTCTATACCCTATAAACACACTGCTGGGTTGAACACATTTCAAACATCTGAAGAGCTAGTGTTGGCAAGCGATTCGCAAAGGCTTCTACACCGTTTATCGTACATGCACCAAATTGGGTAAGAACTGTGGTAGACTTTATTTTGTATTAGCCATTCTAGCAACTTTTGACTTCAGCCCATCAAGATTATCCCTTCACGTTCTAGTTCAAATCAATAATCACAAACATCCATGCCCCAGCCGGGATTCGAACTCGGGACCTTCGAGTCGCTGTTTTAGCGCCCTAACCCACATGACTACCAGTTCGGCACCAAACTTGATATGAATACAACTCGATAGCATACAAGCACAGTTGTGGGACCCCTCAGCCCCTAAGCACCTCAGCTTATTGTATAATTATTGTTTTGCGAGAGAGTTTTATACCATTCAATATGAATGCACTGGTATTGAAAGATCGTTTTGTGTTAGGTAAAGAGAGTAAATTTAACCTTGAACATTATCAAACACGAGAAGCGAAGAAATTATATTTTTATATAATAGGGAATATTTAAAGAAAAAAGTCATGTTTTGTTTAAAGATTTACCTTTTTAATATTTGATTATATCTCACGTCAGGAGACAAGAAATATTTCTATACATATCTATATTACATCACAGATACAATAGGTTAAAATTACAGTACACGCATTTAACAATAAGTTAATGAATCACACACAAATTCCTTGCATACACACAAACTCTCCCACACTTTCATCCATACTTAATGATGATGCTGGTAATGCAACCAAAAGATATGTTCAGTAGCCAATCTTGTGTATAAGAATTTAAAATGAATTCCAGATCACCTATTTTACCTTTCCAAAGAATTCAAAGGGTTGGTAAGGATTTAAATTTATTACTAGTCACCGGAGAAACCATTTATGAGTAGAAGAGGTGTAGCAATACAGAACTTTCTGTGTACTTACAACTGCTTCGTTTAATTTGTGCTCTTAGCGACAATATTATTTAAAATACATTTTTTTTAGTCATACAGAACTTCACTTTTGACTGCACTTCCATTACAAATTATGAAAATAAATAATGGCTAATTTAAGTATAAATATATTATGGCTTCCTGATATGGATAGAATATGGTTTAGGAATATGAACTATAAGAGGCTTTACAATTTTTACGGGAATAAGTTTCTTTCGTGCACTTCGATGAAGGATTTTGTTGTGTTTGGTCACTGCAACAGGATAATACTTTATTACAGGAGCGGGATGCACATGCTTGATAGGAATAATTTTTCTTGGGAAATGGGCAATTTCACCAGGAATTCTTTTAATCACTCTATGCACACGATGGCGATGATGTACACGATGCTTATGCTCGCTATTGTTATTATTATTACTATTGTTACTGTTCTTATCAAGGTCTTGATACCGCTGCTTAGTGTTTTCTGGCCATGATTCTTCTGCTTCTACTGGAAATTCTTGACTACTGGGATAGTTGCTGTCATCTGCCGTTGCGTACTGGGCACTTCCTTCGTCTGTATCATAGTTTCCATAATCGTCGATAATGGCATCACTTGGCACAAATTTTTCTGGTATTATTGGAGATAGGCCTTCTGGATCTAACTCTTGAGAAGAGAGTGACTCTTTCTTCGCTTTCAATGGTAGCTTCTGGTGAATTCTTTTTAGCCTTGCTAACTCTTCCGCGACTCTATCTTCGGACAAAGTCTGTATGGTCTCGTAAGCAGCAGAATCTGTAGCTTCGGCAACTAGAGGCATTGCACGCTCCCGAAACTCTTCTGGTATATTATTCCTGGCTTCCGACGTTGCGTCTGTGTCTTGTTTAACGAAGCTTTCTTTTTGTCCAAATTCACCTAATCTTGATGGTGGAGGAGGAGGAGGTCGTAGTCCTTCAATTTCTTCCGGAATATTTAACTTGGTGGACAGTTGAGTTGTCAGCTTAGTACTGGGTTCGTCTGAAAGTTTAAATTTATCTTTAGATAAAAGGTCTTTAGTTGAGGAAGAAAATGATGATTTTGGTGAAGAGGTGGAAGATGCAGGGAAGGATGAAGCGGAGGAGGGAGAGGTGCTGGAAGAAGATGAAGAAGCATCGATCTTGCTAAATTTTGCTGCTGACATTGCAATAGCTTCTTTAGATGGTGCATGAGTTTCAGTAGCTCGGAATCCTTTAGAACTAATTCTATTATCATTAGATAACGCGTCATAATGTTCGACGACTGACGCTTGAGCCCTTTGACGTCTTACCCCTTGCTCGTATCTTCGATCAAGAGATTGTGCATTAAAGTCAATTAACTCTTGGGAAGGTAGTTGTGCATTAAAGTTAATTAACTCTTGGGAAGGTAGTGAAGATTTACTATCGAATCTAGCCGTGGTAAGTCCTTGAATTTTTGGCGCAGGAACTGCTTCGTGTGGTTCGAATTTTTCGAATTGAATTCTTCCTCGGATTCCACCAGGTACTTGTACATCTGAGCTGGGGTCAGCTGCTCTTGCAATTGCTTTACCAGACAGAAGATCTCTAATATCCTCTAATCCAATACCACTTATCGTTGCTGTCCAGAATGGTCCTGTGTTATCCGATAATAACACTACTAATTTGCCTCCATCTTTTTTGCTCTGCGCTGACTTACAAATAATACCTCCAATGAAGAGAAGAGAGAAAACCTGAAATGAGAAATAAAATGCCCGAATTACAGTACATTTAGTCTCATAATTATTTTTCTTTTTATCTTGGGTCAAAGAGAAACGTAACATACATTATCATTTGAATTTACAAGTAGAATGAAATGAATAGTTTGAATTCTTTCAGCAAATATCTTATTATTCACTTTTCCAGGAACATAAATGTTAAGAGTACATAATCAATTACATATTATCATTGTTATTTACTTCATAAGAAGGTTTCTGTTAGTCGATTATGCTATAATACGCTTTCTCTAATATCTGAAAGTATATATCTCTTAGTATATCTGAAAACTGAAGGATGTCTGCATTTCATCAGTCAAGTTCCTGGAAACTTACACGCAACTACGTTGTCTGGCTTGTTAAAGTAATGTTCCAGAAACAAATTTTACAGAGTGGCTCATAAATCTTCTCAATTGAAATTCTAAATGTACGGCAATGACGGAAATAAAATATTTAATTGTTAGTAATTCGTCACCGGGAACAAATTTTTGGTCAGCCGGACTAAAGTTTATTTTCTGTGTATTCTTTTCAGATTTATTAAATTGCCAATTGATGACATAATCCGATATTCACCTGATATAATGAGAGAAAACATCCATAAAACCTTAGTCGTGAGCAAGGTTGTATACGTGCAACTACCAACTCATGGCTAGTGATAAGTATTTTCAATTAATACTATTACAATACTTAATTTATTTATAAAATAAAAAATAATTCACAGTCATATTCAATCCACTACTGGATGAGGCCTCTCCTCGGAGGAAGGAGTTAGTTTACTGCTCCCACGCTGACCAGATGGGTTGGGAGAGGAGAGCCTAAGGTCTCACTGCGATCGCCACTATCGTTTATTCATAGCAGCTCCCCAATTGCATCATGATGCTGGGTGGGCACCATTCCAGACCCACACGCCTTGGAAAAAACTCTTGCCAGCGCCAGGAATCGAACCCAGGACCCCTCAATCCGTAGTCAGCAATGCTAGCCACTAGACCAACGGGGCGGTCACTTAATCTATTTAGCTGAGTCTAATTTATTTTCTTTGATTTACAGGCAACGAGAGATTTTTCACCAGATCCTACTCTTCGTAAATAATTCAATAAGTTTACAGTTCAATACTGTGATAAATATTCAATAAAGTGCCATCTTATCAGTTTTAATTTTCAGATTACTTGTAGTCGCTACAACAAAGTTATTCTCAAGTAGGTGATGATATTGAACTTGATATTGAAAAATGATTTACGTAAGTTTGACGTTCAATGTGTAGTAAAAGAAAGAAATAATATGGTATTCAGTCGATCATATCCGTTTCAAAGTGCCGTCATAACCTCTTGTATTTGAAAAGGATTGAATAGTTTATGATAAAATCTTACGCAGAGCTGTCCTGCGATCAGGAACATGTTAGCGCCACTTTCTCTTGAGTTGAAGAATAATTATAAATAACATTATTAAAATAAATGCTTTACTAACAATAAAACAACGCACTATAACGTGATCATGGATAAAGAAGTACTAAAAATGCATGACTATGGTAACTAAATGACTATTACTTCTCTCCATCCTTAATTAGGCTCATGGGCTCTTATCTAACTAATCGCAGATAATTTGTTCTATTTAAAAAATACAATTCTGAAGAATATACAGTACTGTCTGGAGTCCTTCAAACTCGAATCTTGAGTCATTGTTATTTCTTTGGTTTAATAATGACCTCTCGGAATCCATCGCTGATATAAAAAAGTTATATATGCGGATGATTCAAAACACATGCTTACTCCATAGAAGATGCCATAAAACTCGCACCCCTATACTGGTGCGCTATCAATCAACTTTCAGTTAATGCCAAGACATGTAAAGTTTTATCATTTAGAAGAAATAAAAGCGATTTATCGAATTAATTATGGAAATTAAGTATGCATTAACTAGATCTGAGGTAGTTAAAGATCTTGCTGACAGATAAAGCTTCTGAAATGCTAGGATTTGTAAGAAAGATGGGAAGAGAGCTAGCAACGTTTCTACATTAGAGAAATTGTACACTTATGTTCCTTCCAAATTAGAACATCATTTTACTATTTGAAGTCCCCGTCAACTAAAAAAAATGGAAACAACTAGAGAAAATGCAATAAAAATTTCTTAAATTTCTAATCTATGACGTAACTCTGATCTATCATACCCATGAGAACTACAATACAATCAAATAAAAAAAATTAGACGTTAGAGCAAAATCGTAGCTGATCTCTTATTTCTTAACAAAATAATTAATAATAACTTAGACTGCTCAGACTTAGTATCATTGTTACAGTTTCGTGTTCTGTCTTTAGAAACTCGCGTAGACAACACCAGTTCCTTACACTGCCAAAGGACAAGGACAAATTTAATGATAAAGTCACCAATCTGAAAAATATAATACCGACGATGAAATGTGTAAAGCTCACAATGAATTGGACATAAATTATGTAATATGTCTTCCAAAGCCTGTAATCCAATATTGCAAATACGGACCTCTAATTGAACTATAATGTTGAGATAAATGAATAAATAATATGAACGCGGATACAATAATGAATGTTTGATATGGAATAGAATAGAAATTTAATCGTATGTGTAGTAGTGTACAACATACAGGTACATAATAGCCCAAGGTTGTTTACGCTTTTGCTGAGGGAAACTTTAACTCCATCTACCTCGATACCAGCGATGTATACGATATAGATGGAGGATATTGCGAGATCCGATTATAATAAATTCTGAATTCATTGGGTTACATTCAAATCCATTTTCACGTGCCCAGGAACAAGTGCTTTCAATATCAGATTTTAAGCACTGGAATGAACTATGCTTAATGGGTCATACGAGATATAGCATTGAATATCATCAGCATATAAGTGATATTTGCTGGCTAGAATATTTTAGGTTAGAGAGAAAAGAAATGGTCCTAAAGTGCTGTCTTGTGGAACCCCCACATAGAGCAGGATTCCAGTTCGAATGTGTGTCGCTGGTGATAATCCATTACTTTATATTTGACAGACAGGGTCTGAACCATGATAGAGCTAATGGTGAGAAGTCATAGAAAGAATTCAGTTTAGAGATCTGAATTTCATTGGAATGCTTTACTAAAGTCGAGAAGCGATAGCAGGGTGAAATTACGATTATGCGTAGCAGAACAAATGTCATCTGTGATATTAAGTAGAGCTGTGCACGTACGATGGTGAGATCTGAACCAATGTGAATTTAGAAGAAATAGAACCATCTTGGATCAGATTTTCACCTTGAGACAAATATTAGAAAAGAAATGGGAATACAATGGGACGGTTCACCAGCTGTTTTAAGAAAGCATATGATTCTATTAAAAGGGAAAATTACACAGTATCCTGGTACGATTTGGATTCCAAGGGAGCTGGTTCAGCTAGTGAGGATGTGTTTCAGCGATCCTATAAGTAGAGTACGTATAGGCCTAGGTAATAAAATGCCAGATAGTTTCGACATTCGCAATTGAATGAAACTAAGTGATGCCTTATAACCAACCACTACTATTTAACTTTGCATTAGAATATGCGATTCAAAAAATAAATCAGAACAAAAAGGGATTAACGTTGAATGGCTTGAACCAAATGTTCGTCTACATAGATGATGTAGATTTAATAGGGGACGATGTAGATGCACTACAGAGTAACAGCGATGTTTTGGTAGAACCTTATGATGAGATAGGTCTACAGCTAAACATAAAGAAAACAAAATATACAATAACAGCAGAGTGTGAATGCAATAAATACATTACAATTAAGAATGAGATCATAGAGAAAGCCAACAAATATAAATACCTAGAATCATTATTTATGTATCAAGGAAAGACATTGTCACGGAAGAAATAAAAAGTCGCTTAACATCGGGCAACGTATGTTTTTATTCGGTCCAGAAACTGCTAACCTGGCGATTAATATCAAGGAAGGTGAAATTGAAAATATACTGAACGGTTATTCTGCCGAATTTTACGGTTGTGAAAGTCGGAGTTAGACCCTACCAGATGAACATAACCTACACATATCTGAAAATAATGTTTTGAGAAAGATATACGGACTGAAACGGGACGAGATGACTGGAGAATGAAGGAGACTGAATAATGAAGAACTCCACGGACTATACGACTAACCCGATGTTGTAAGAATAATGAAATTCCGACGACTAAGGTGGGCAGGTTATATAGCTCGGATGGGGAAAAAACAAATATTCGTATATATCTCCGAAGTCACAAACTGGCTGTTATTTGGCTATGCTCGCTTTTTTAATGTTTATTCACACGGAAACCGTCAATTTAATAAGGTTGTAAAAACCTTCGGATAGAGGAACATTTAACGGTTTTCTCAATGCTAAAGCAACCCTGCATTACTGGGGATCAAAAACAAATTGTCCATTTGATAATAAATACTAACGTTTAACATTCTGTTCCTAGAAGGAAACAATGAAAACTATAATTCTGTGGAAAGAGAGTATTTTATCATAGAAAACATGCCTCTCTTAGATAATTAAAAGATGCTGGTTTCTAATGCTGATAGTCTTCCATCAATGTTTCATGCTATTACTCAGTCATATCAGCATAAATAAGGAATGACGTAATGGGTTAAGATCAGGGCTGCCACACACGAAACGTACATAATTAATTAGTGTTCAAGTTAAATCTTTAATAAAAGGATTGTAGGACCTATTGAAAATAGTATACACATTTAAATCTTTTATTACTATATAGCAGAGGTCTCCAACTGGCGGCCCGCGGGCAGAATCAGGCCCATGTAACGGTTTTGACAGGCCTCGATACAAATCTTATATTACAAATAAAACTTTCAAAAAGGTTAAAGTATTAAAATTACGATAGTAGCTTTGAGTTAATCTTTTTAAATCTGGCCCTATCCCTCTTTTCGCTTAAATCCGGCCCACTGAAAAACAAACAAGTTGGAGATCCCTGCTAGTACTTTAATACTGGTGAAACGAAAGAGTGAAGAAGAAAGTTATTTAAAATGAATTTATAATGCAATTTCAAGATAAGTTTCAGTCAGGAAAGACGTTCGTGAGGTTTCAACCAGGGACCTTCTGATTCTAGTACTTTCGCTATATAATCATACTCGATTACTGCTTATAGTAGTATAGTAGAGCATCGATTATCCGGATTAATTGGGGGAATAATAGTGTCCGGGAAACCGATATTCGGATAAAAGATTATTACTTTAAATACAGCGCAAATATGAAAGTAAATTCGGCTTATTCACGTAATCTTGGGATCCGGTATAAACCCTATAAGTTTGGATTGAATAGTTTTGGAGTACTAACACAGCTCAAATATCTCACTGTTAAATGTGTGTTTAAATTTCACTGTTAAATAGCTCAAAAAAAAAATTAGTGTAGTTGTACCGAACGAAAATTTGTTATTTTATTTATATTTATGACTCGGAACTTTCCGGATAACCGATCATCCGAATAACCGATTTCCAGATAATCAATGCTCTACCATAATTGGTGTCTACCAGTTGAAATTCAGTAAACATCGTATTTTTATACGTATTATCCTAATTGAGAGCCTCGTAAGGAAAGGAATGTAAGTTGAAAAATAAATTTAATCTTTTGCGAAATGTGACACAAAATACTCATATCTTCTACAAATATAAATTAAGATCCAATATATCTTTGTGTACTTGTAAATTATGAATATCTTGCGTCACATATTTCGTCACATATTTCGTGTTATACATAGAAGATGAACTTTGTTTTTTAATGTCACTTGCATCTCTTTGGTTTTGAGGTTCTCAATTAAAATTGTTGAGAACATGCAAAGAAATTAGCCACTAGATCGTTATTAGCAGGTACTCCACGGAAGAGTCATTCCAGCTCAAATCGTCTAAATTTCAAGAATCTTTCAGGTCGACCATCTCAGATTTGAAAGATATTTTTTCCTCAAGTACTATGGGTCAAGTGAGGAAGGAATGTAAATGTCTCTTTTGTATTTCTTTCCATTCCAGAGATATAGGATGCCAAAGAAAGGTTGAAAATCATGTTATCTCCCATTCACGACTGTCCTTTAAAACCGCAGAGTTCCGTAAATAAATGTATAATTTATGTTATTATTGTCCAAATGACGTGAAATTTTGGCAGGATTACCTCAAAGACATAGTTTATTTCTGCAAATGCAGAAGAAGTATGCTGTTGCCAGGACTTTATAACAGGGTTTGCTAAAGACATGAAAATCTAAAAAAATATTGTATCGCTTGTTGATGAAACATTAATTAGTTTAACGATGTTGGCAATTAATGACAGCAATAAAATTTAACCTGTCACATGAAAGTATAGTAGAGGCTCAGTGAGAAAAGTTTCAACTTTGTTCCAATATTCATTCTTTATTTTAAAAATATATCTTTAAAATATTAAAAAAAATTGTACATAATACTCCATGGTAGAACAACAATTAGTTTAGTGATGCTGATAAACAATAAAAGTACAAAAATATTGTTGCTATGACATGAGGTAAGGGTAGAGATTCACTGCGAAAAGTTTCAACAAATTGAGGATGATCTACTGTTCAAAAGCTGATTAAAGTAATATATGTATAATTAAACATGGTTTTGTTTTGTTTACTGATGGGTCACTATGCCAAATCAGAAAGGTGAAATCTCCCCCATAGTTTCCGAGTTTGATGAAATTTGGTACTTTGATCCTTGAAAGGGTTCTTAGTATAAATTCAAACTTACAGGTTTCTAGGCTACAGGGGTTACAGCGCTTCAAAGTTGGCACGTTTTATCCTTAAATGTTGTCGCGAGTCTCGACCGACACTTTACGGGAACACACAGTATTTTGAATTTTATTTTTGTAAGTCATGATTTAGGAATTGTGAAAGACAAGGTTAATCTTATTAGAGAATCCAAATTTGATAAAAAAATTGTGGTAGAGCCAATAGTTTCTGAGATATTGCTTTATGATTGCGAAAAAAGCA
>JAGDQP010034003.1:0-20363 GCA_022664845.1 Lepisma saccharinum | reverse complement strand
TTTATTGTTGACAATTGTCTTTCCCTTGAAAATTATTTTCTCTTTCCTTCCCTCCTTCTTCCTTTCTTTCTTCCCCTCTCTCTGCTTTTTTTCATGCATAATTTTCCCCACTTTAAATACGGGAATTCTTTTAAATGATTTTTTAATCTTCAACGAGATATTTTGTTTCTTGGCAAAACGTTAGTGACATTGTTTACTGTATATTGTTGTTAATGTTTATTTGAACTTTGTCAATTGTATTTATGATTATATCTACATTCCCATTACATTTTAAGAGCCCTTGTTCTTTCGACCGGCACAGTTTGTATTTTTTTAACTGTCAGAACTGGGATTCAAGTTTGGACCTATTCCCGTTTGTCCTGGTAAGTTGTCGTCCATTTTACCTTTATTCTCTAATTTAGATAGAAGTTCCTAACACTTCTTCGATATTTCTAGTTCCATACCTGTATTCTTCAGTATTTATATTAGGATTCCCCCTCGATCGAATGCCTTTTCAAAATCAACAAATGCTGCGTATACTTCTTTACATTTCTCTATATAACTCTGTCCTATTGCTCTTAAGAAACCAATAGTGTCCTTTGTTTCTTTCCCTTCTTCGAAATCCAAAGTATTCCTCTTGAATACTCTCAAATTCCGCTGCGAATATATTGAATCCTTTTTTTACTTCCTTTTCTAGAATATGTTAGCCCGTTGGTACGTTTCATACAGGTTTTCTATGTATTCTTTCCATCTACACCTACATATTTTTTTATTTATTTCTACTGTACACGATAGCTTGTAGAAAAGCAAACAAGTTGAAATATTTGGGAGCACATCTAACAAGCAAAAATAAGGTCACGGAAGAAATAAAAAGTCGCTTAGCATCGGGGAACACATGTCAATCCAGAAACTCCTAACCTCGCGATTAATATCAAGAAAGTTGAAATTGAAAATATACAGAACAGTTTACGGTTACGTTTACAGCCGGTAATACTTTACGGTTACGAAAGTTGGAGTACGACCCTAGTAGATGAACATAAATTACGTGTGTTTGAAAAATAAGGTTTTGAGAAAGATATACGGGCCGAAGCGGAACGAAATGACTGGAGGGTGGATAAGACTGCATAATGAAGAACTTCACGGACTGTACGATTCACCCGATGTTGTAAGAATAATGAAATCGCGACGACTAAGGTGGGCAGGCCATGTAGCTCGGATGGGGAGAAACAAAGTTTATATTCCATTGTAGTGGGTAAACCGGAAGGAAAGAGACCGTTGGGAAGACCGAGATGACGTTGGGAGGATAATATTCGAAGGGATCTTCGAGAAGTAGGTGTTTGTGATGAATACTGGCTTGATCTTACTCAGGGTACAGTCCTATGGAGAACGTTTGTTACTGAGGCGATGAACTTGCGAGTTTCGTAAGTCATAGAGTAAGTAAGTAGACCATCTCTTGTGTCTTCACCTAAATATTTTTTTTTTTTTTACAGAATATGCAAAGATGCAAAATTAGTTGCGTTATTCCCATATATGTAGAAAATATTTAATTTAAGTTGTATTTATGTATATCATATCGTGCATCTCAAGCCCAAAAGGCGTAACTTACAAATGTTGAAAAATTGTATTATCCTATATAAAAGAATCTTATTTACAGCTTAAATCTTCTACTAACGTATAATGAAACGTTTGCGTTTTAGGATGTAATTTCTATAACTGAAGTAAAATAGCTTTGATTCATGTTGTAAGGGTTTAAGTCCCTTTGTGTGTGAAATTTGGAGACATTCACTTACGGCCTTTGACTTTGGGAGTAACAAGATAGGAACTCATTATCTAAAAAGACTACTAATATATTAAATTAAATTTTAATTTTTAGCTTCTATAACGATTTCTTTGAAGTTATGTTTTTAAGCATATATACCTTGCGTGTATTTAAGTACAATTGCTTGGCTAGAAACATTGATATTCCAAATTATGCTATATCTCAAAGATCTTATGTACCAATTATATTAGTAAGGTTCCCATAAAGTAATCGCGGAAACTGGAGAAATTTGCTAAATTGAAGCGTATGTTTTAATTTATTTCCGGTTTGACATGAGTTTTCAAAAAAATACTTTTTTACAAGACATTTAATAGCTTGTAGATGTGCATTACGAATTACTGACTATTAATTACCTTATAAATTAAAACTCTCTTTTCTGAGACACCTAGCAGTGAACAGCCGCTTTATGTAAAGGATATGAGAAGCTTATTTTCAAAAGGACACGTGTCTAGCAACGCAAATTTTACAGTAGCCGTTTTTCTTAGAACTAGCACTATAGTTGTGCGAATTATCTACACTAGTGTCCAAAATTAAAGCAAACTTTGCAAAAAGTTATAAATATTTGTTTTAAAATGTCGTATGATATCTATGCATGGTCAAAAACATATTGTCATCCTTTTTAATTTAGAAGGACATAATTAATGGTAGAAACGAAGGGTTGGCGCTAGTATAGCAAGTAACTGCAGCCCGAGGTTGTAAAAATGACGTCCACTAAAGCATACGAAGGTGTTGATTATGAGTGTTTCTTAAAGGCAGATGATACCAATGATACTGAACAGCTTAGAAATGACTAAAAGACGACTGGAGAACCATTACGCTTTACGCTGGAGAACCATTGGAAGACTTGAAGCTGCACAGTCACAGACCAAATAGTCAGGTAACTCAGAGTGCATTCCTCTTTGGTTAATCGTCCTTGGAGATTGTTGATTGACACTGAAGACACGTCCAGAAGACCGGCCAAGGACATCCAAGAGTTATATCTGGAAGCGAGGATCGTTATTTGCTGATAAAAGCCAGGCCCCCACAATTGGAGTAGCATCTGTCAACTGGCATCAGATCACGCTGCTGCAACAGGAAGGCAGATATCTCGGAAAACTGTGAATAGAAGGCTAGGGGAAAGATGACTGTATGCAAGGTGACCGGTAGTTTGTGTGCCTTTGAACGCTGATCAGAGATGTAATCGTCTACAATGTTGTCGAGATCATTGGGCAGATGTAAATTGGACGTTCGTAGTATCCAGTGATGAGTCGTGGTTTACTCTATAGTCTGATTGTTGACGGTGCATCATCTGGGGAGAACGGGGAACAGGATATAATCCTTCCAACATCATCGAACGTGATCAATACGGAAGTGGCGGGGTGATGTGGGCCAGCATTAGCAGCACCTGAAGAACGCCTCTACGCGGAACCACCGGGGTGAATGGACAAGGCAAAACTGCTACCAGATATCGCGATCAGATCTTGACAGTACATTTGAGAGAGTTTCGGCAGCATGTGGGAGAAAATTTCTTCCTGATCGATGACAATGCCCGCCCTCATAGAGCTGTATCGGTGAACGACTTTTATTGAAATTGGAACTATTGCCCTTTTAGACTGGCCAGTGCGTTAACCGGCCTTAAATCTAACTGAACGCACCTAATCCTCCATGTTTGAAACTGCCTACCGTGTACTGAGGGTCTCATTCTAAGTTGTACATTCTCCATACTATTGTGGAGAGCCATGAACACAGTTGTGAGAGCCATCAGCACAGTAAATGTTCTACTTGACTCTCATCTCACCATGGAACTTTGTCCCAGCAGAAGTCACTGTTGTTTACACAAATGTATTTGCAAACTGATAGCATTATTTTCTGATTTGTTTCATCGCAAACAATTGTCTTAGCTTCGAACCCTGGCGTTATAACTGGTCACTTACAGAATGGGATCCTCAGACCACAGTAGATGGAGTTAAGTATGGAGGACTAAGCGCAATTCTGTGGGGTTTCATAGTCCCTGCTGGCGCTTGGAACTTATATTTATAGAAGATTTAGTGAGTAGGTTTAGATTTAAATCCATTTTCTAGGAAAATCTTCAAGAAAGTGCTGAGAAGTAAGTCTTAGGAAATATGAGTTTGATTTCAAACAAGACTATGACCAGATGCAGAGTACAGAAATTGATTCGTAGTGGATTGTTTGGAACACATTTTAGACTTTGTATACCTTACCTCAGAGCTTTCATTTAAATAAAACCGAGAATAGATGGTATGAGCCTTAAAACAGGGTCAGATAACATTGAGTCAGAACCAGAAGCTAACTATAGAAGATACTTATGGAAATGTCACGATTAATAAAGAGACGTTCATTCATTGTCAACGAAACGTTTAAATGTTATGTGCAGGAAAAGGACTCTTACTAGCAGAGATTAAATTCTAAGTCGATCGTTGGGAGAGCTCTCAGCCAAATATCGTTTTGATGCTTTTTTATAGTTTTACCTAGACTTAATGCTTTCATATTTATAACTTTGTAAGCTGAAAAATGCATGTTTAAATAAATTAAATCTACAAAACCTTTTTCTCTTCTCGAGTACCATCTAGTGACCGTATCTCAATCACTAAGTACAAACTAAATAAACCTCAAAATGAAACTGGATTGGATTTCTAATAATTGCATCCCATCTTAGTCATTGATTCGTAATTGACCAAATATTACCGCATAACTGTCAACAGATGTGTTGTATGCATGGTGTAATATATAGGAACAAGATCCATGGCGTGCAATAAAAGTGGTGAGTGAGCCCCAGCCCTAAATAGACAATCGGTGGGTGGGCTCAGCCCTCCCGAGCCCACTCAGAATTTTTAATCCCTGCTTACAAGATTTTGAATTACCTGAGTAGACGGTGTTCCAATACTTTTGACCGCCACTATAATATATATTGTAGTTTCATTCTTTTATAACCCGCGCGCCTACCGCCGCTTCGTTATGAAAGTCCTGATTGTGACATACAGAGAGAAAATTCCATACAAAAGTCACGCAAAAAAGTTCGTTCATGCGGGGCCGAATGGGTTTTCAACGATGAAGTCTTGTTGAAAGGAAGAGATTGGATTCTGGTGGCTTCGTGAAAGAGAATCATCCATTCCTCATGCGTGTCTTCGCGCGGAGAATTCCTTTCTTTCGCCCTTTTCTTTTCCGCTCCATCTCACTCAGAAGGAACGAGACGATACTCAGCACAATATCTCTGTACTTTTCAAAGAAGTGTATTTTCGATACTCGTCACCCGCACGTATTTTCTACACGCGGCAGAATAAAGTCATGTAATGAGGCCATTTGTCAATTATACCTAAATTAGACTATTTGCGCATTGCGTCTGGAATTAGGTTAGAAGGCAAAGTAGGTTTTTCCAAATCAAAAGTGTTCGCTCTCGTCAAATTCTATCAAGCTCATTTCTCTCTCTCCTCGTACCGTTTTCTCACGTTTCAGCATCCGAGCCCTCATCCTCATGTTGAAAATTGATCCTCACCCTAGCTCAGCATCAGGTATTCTGCCAGGATTATCAGTTTCGGGGTGTAAAGTTAAAATGGGGAGGTGGCGTAAGTAGAGTTTTGCAGGGATTTTATAGATTTTTAACCGTAAAATAGTTTAAATTAGGGTAGCGTGCTCGAGAATTTGGCGGGGTTACACTTCATTAGGAGGATTCTGGCAGAATCACTGCTCATCATTACCCTTAGCCTTAAAAGGAAGTTGTGTCGTAAGAAAATTCAAAATGGAGAAAAGAGAAGTTTACCAATTTTTAGTGGACCTATTTTTAAGTTCTTTTAATTTTGTTTTGTCTCTCCGTCTACCTGTAATGCAGGCTAGCGCCTCTAAGCAGGAAGAAAGTAACTGACTTCAGATTTCAGTTTTAGAGCCTCGATATATTCAACCGTTGAAAATAACTTCAATTTCCTCTTTAGTAGCAGGATACGATAATGCTCTCAAATATTGTTCAACAATAATTTATTATTCTTTCCACTATAGGAAATAGCATTACGTTATGCGTCCACTGCAGTTCAACCTAAAGAAAAGTAGGAAACGAATTCTCCTCCCTTTTGTGATATTCATGCAATGAACAATTGACAATCGGAACTTGCGCTTTCAATTTCAGGGTTCTCGAATATAGTCAAGTTAAATTTTTCCAGACAATTCTAATTTCGTCCTTTTCACATTCTTTTCTTTAGTTCACAATAGTTCGTGGTGCCCTCAAATTTTACAACGTTAATTTAACTCGTTTCCTGAGGTCATAGAATGATGACATTTTGCTCAGCGACGTAAGTCGGGTGACAATACAATATTCCATTGTTACCTTGATATATTTCTATATATTTATACATTTTAAAAACATATTTTCAGTTTTCGTTTTAATACGGACCATAAACACAAGCCTGCAACGATAAAGAGTTTGACGGGTTGCAGAACACTTTAGGATTGGGTCACAAATGATTAGCTTGAGAAAAAGTATTCGAACACCGAAGCAACTCGAAAAAAAAATAATGAAAAACACTCTTTAAAGACATACTTTTCTTAAACAATTCGTACAAAAAAGTAAAAAATAATTTTGTTTATGCATGATTAAAAAGAAAAGCATGAGACGCGCGAATTGAAGAATTTATACAGTGACTGTATATGAGAGCGCGCCCATGCTGTTCTTTTTAATCATGCACAAACAAAATTATTTTTTACTTTTTAGTACGAATTGTTTAAGAAAAGTATGTCTTTAAAAAGTGCATTTTATTAATTTTTTGATAAAAATGTCATAATAAGTGAGAGGTAAAACACGTGTACCAATGTGTGTACACTAACAGTGTTGCCAATGTCCTTTAAAATATTGTAAAACTTCTAAGTTTTAACGCAGGAAATTTCTTTTTCGTCTTCTACGAGCAGCCGTGTGTGCTCTCTAGTAGCAATGAGAAATGTTTCCATTCTGCACATAGGTGGATTTTGTGGAAGAATTTTGCAGCTCTGGTAACATTTTCTTCAAACATTCCTGAACGATGATTTATGTTTTGTAGGTAATTGTATTAAATTCTTCTAAATGTATAAGGGTATACTAGAACATATACGCAGTGCCTCTATGTGTTTCGGTTTTATATTTACGTACTACGAAACTGCCAATTGTCTAACTTTCGGGACACCCGGTTCCATATTGTGATGGTTTGAATATATGACAGTTTCTTTTTTTTTCCATAGATACAGAGAGAGTGATTTTGAAAAATTACAAAAATAAATTCATATCTGATCAAACCTAGCTCTAAGTACATGAAAAGTCTCATTAACTACCCAAATCTTACCTCTACAATACGAATGTTCGGTCCGGGCGCCGTTGGTGACACCTTTGATGTCAAGACGCTAGTCCAAATCTACCCACACGCGTCACTTTGATCTTGATGAACCTCTATTAAAATTGCAAGATATTAAGTCTGGTATTCGTGCCGGCCATTACAGAATTAGAATATCGTTGTTTCCGGCAAAGTTTATCCATTATCCCCGTAAGGTTGTAACAGTCGTTACATACCCATAGTGAAAAGAGGCACATTTATTTTGAACTTACTCTTTGGATACGAGTGTACTTAGCTAGAACCGGGGAGCCTAGTTTCCACCGCTCCGTTAGCTTTAGCAAGGGAATGGACTTTCTGCAGCGAGAACGGAGTGTTGTCAGCTTGGAGTTTTGTTTCTCCGCAAGAGGGCAACATTAGAACATGTCAAACTTCTAAAGGTGCAAGACGCAATATCGTTATGGTGTGATAGTGTCTTTGAAATTAATACTTTGAAGCCGTGTTTGGAAACCAAGTATGTGTTTTTAAGTATCAGGTGTTTAAGAATCCTGATAAAAGGACATGAGAGAAGATAACAAATCGTAAGTAGAAATTGAAAAGTGTATGTCAGTATCCTTGAAATCCTTGTCCAGCCTTACGTGCTTGGGAGTGATCAAGTTGATGTCTCAGTGCTATACGACGTATATTAATAGATTTCAACGTTCTTCACACCGTGCCTATAATTCACGGAACAAGGTCAGTTTTTGGAAATAATAATCCTTAGTGGAAAGAAACAAGCATTCCTTTGCAGAGTATGCAAATATTGCTCCCTGCATAGTTACACATGCAACGAAGTTACGCAGTCGTTGTTGTTCGAGAAGAAGAGTGCGAGTCCCCCTCCTCCTCCCCCTCTCCTACTATCGAAGTAACAGCATTGTTGATGTCTTGCAAGTGGAAAAGCAGAAAGGCGAATTATATTATCAAAGAATAAAGAAAGTTCATGACTGTGTATGTTAGTAAGGCCAAAATCAGACAGTGATTTGCAAATAAAATAATGCGTTGCCAAGTACAAGTTTTGTTGTACACGTTCCAATAAATTTGTATGAGTACAAATAATAAGAGTATTCTATGTTAACAAAAAATCGTGCACGTAACAAAATTAGGTTTGCGTCTTTATGATCATTTTCAGTTGTGTTAAATGTACATAAAAGCAACAGTACTTTGTGTAAGGTTATATAAATAGTTCATTATCGGTGAATTGCATATCTGACGGAATAGTCAACAGAAATCGTATGCTGTTTTTATAGTTAGATAAATCTTTTTAATTATAGATATGATAGTAACGTCGTGCTTTGTAGTCGTTTCTTGTGAGATAGAAGATTGAGTACAGGGTAGTGTTTGTCCGAGATACATCGTGGTGTCCTCCCAAGACCCCCTCGTTCTCTCTATTTATTGACGATTTTAGCAGACTCGTATTCTATCATATAGTAGGGATTTCGTCATAAGATTTCTAGGGCTCACATCAGCGAGTTGTGCGTTAGTTAATATTTTGCATGCTAGATTGTAGAGTGCTACGCATTTCTATTTGATGTATTGTGCATTTTATTGACACTCCCACTTTTAAAAAAAAGTAAAAAAAATACTAAAAAAAATTATTTGTGCCATAAGCAATAGTCATTTAAGATACGATTGTTTGCTGTTCAAAGAATGAAAAGCTTGTATCTTAAAGTGAAAGTGATCTGTGAGGTTTCATTATAAATTCCTATCTCATCTCACCCATCCTTACCCTGCAAGTGTTGTAAGTTAAGGCATGCCTATTGTGTTTTTGGGTATAAAGATATAGATGAAGTGATCACTGATAACTCAATGTATGTGACATATTTGAGTGGTTGAGGCATATAAATTCATGTTTCAAAGATTTTATGTATCTTATCAGTTCGAGGATTATACTCACGCGTGCTATAAAAGCGATACAGTGTTAATGTGTCCTAAGCATTTTTGTCTTGATAGTACAGGATATGTGCAAAACTGGGTTCAATTAGATACTTCAGGAGATCTTAACTAAAGTTATTGTATCAAGTCTATGTAGGACGTATCAGTTGTCGCGCTATATTTACTCGGTATTTTTGTTATTATTAGAGCTCGTATCCTTGCATTTATAAATAACTAGGCACTGGCATTTTTAGGAATGTATCTTTGTCATTTTTATAAAATATACATATATTGTTGCTATAAATGCCTAGCAAGTAATCAGTTTTTGTCTGAGTAAGTTTCCGTCTAATTATACAGACGATTGCTACCAGAAACGTGCTCTTTTTGTATGTAAACTACAATACTTACATCCAATTATACGGACGTAAAATTTATAAAACATTTTTCACTCTCATCTCAATAATCTAATTATAAGGATATCTTGAGTAGTGAATGCAATACATTTGTATGTTTTGCACGTTTGGGGAAAAATACGTTTTTAATGTTACTCAGCAAAGGAAGCACTCTGATTTATACAAAACAAACTGTATTGTGACGTTCACGCTGGAATGTAACAAGATTAAGTGCTTCAGTCATATAAATATTGCATTTATGGATAATATTGAATTAATAAAACAATGTTATATTAATTTATTATATTTTATTGATGTTCAAGATATATATCATAGTATTCTAGTTGGCAGCTAGTATAAATACAATCTTTTGTGAATTACCATTAGGTATTGCTTTTCTGAGGATTAGACAAAGGCATATACTCTGAATATTGAGGTGATTACAAAGTCTTATAGTATTGTTTCCAATATTTTTAGTTCAATCCAAGCCAATTACAATAATATCATTGAGAGTGATATATCTGTGCATCAGCTATACTGAACTGGGTATTTAATTATTTTTTAAATTCATCACATCGAGTCGTTGCTTTCACAACCACACTTAGTGCTTACCAACAGTACATTAGCCACAAAGAAACGTTATAAGGTATAATTCAGATATCGGCGAACATCCACGCGGAAATGTGGTGGAGTATCATCCTGTTTAAAACCTGCGCCGGAAATATCTTCCTCAAGCTGAGACATAAACCACTTTGTTCCGGGTTGTAGTGGCCAGTCACAGTAGGCTCGGCAGAAACGAAAGGACACTTTGTGTTTGCTCATTGTACAATATACCTTAACAAGTGAGTCCCTGAAGTACTCGACAATGACATGTGGGTTTTCTGTACCCTAGATCCTCACGTTGTGCTGATTAATGTTCCGACTCTGGTAGAAAATGGCCATGTCGCTGAAAGCTAACGTGCCTGTGAATCTATCATCCTCTTCTAATAGTTCTTTTATTTTAATGCAAAAGTTACGGCGTTTTCGACATGTCGATTAATGTTAGAAAATATATTTGACTTTCAAGGTAAAAGTCTTTGTAAGATACTCCATATCGTGGATTGTGGCACGTGTTGTTCTGTTTTAATCCCCCTAGTCAATTTTCTCGGACTTCGTACACAGCGCGAATCTTGTCAACTGTCTCTTCCGACCTCTGTGAAATGCCCGGACTTTTTCTGGGCCGGAAACAGTCACTGTTTTCTGCTATACCTTGTGTAGTCGTATGTAGTTTAACTTATGTAGTAGTAGCCGAATTGTACGATCTTAAAGATATGCAGATAAACATTTATACATTGATATTTATTAAGTAGAGACATGTATATGTCTAAAATACATGATGATATTCAGATTATAAGAATCATATATCAAACCTATATACAGTACTTATGCAAACAGTTAGATTTATACTTCGAATTATCCATGGCTAAGACGATGAATATGTTGACATGAATATGTACGTCGACTGTCTCTTATCTAGAATTGACGAACGACTACTATTCCTTCCGAATAGAGACACATACTTCGAATTACACATGTAGAACACGACGTCGCTAATGAATTGTTTATACCACCGACATATTGAAAAAAAATGACGAACGTAAAACAACAATCTGAAAATCGAATTGGTAATAATGGCGAATGACATGACATGCGCAAGAAAACGATCAAAGAATACAAAGGATATAAGGCAAATCGCGATACAGCATTTTTTCCAACTGTTTTACCCAACACGCAATGCCGTGCATTTCTATGCGGTGCACATTAACAGAATTTGGTACGGAAGTTCTGCTGCATTGTCGCAATAGCCCTTGTCCGGGTGAATTCCAACAACTCTAGCTTCGATGTCGCTATCTTGATGAAGCTGCTCTACTAGCGCCACTATCGGCGTTTACCTTAACTTCCCTAAAGACAAATTTGTCATCTTATATATTTATTTATTAACTGACTGACATCTTACAGTTTTAACAATCTCCAGACAGGTCTTCCTTTTACAACCGTCTCGTGGATATAATTAAACCAACAAATGACGTGCGCCCAGCGAGAGAATCAACAGATGGAGTGTATGATTAAAAGTATTTTCGTAATGTTTCTATTATGTATAAAGCATATAATAATCTAAACGTGACTTTTCTAATCTATGTGCGTAAATTGCGTTAAATGATAAAAGTGCGTATTATATTCATCTCATATATTAATAATAAAAGTCTAACCTGACTGTACCTAACCTATTACAGTAAATTGGAGATATGAACCAAAAGCTAAGCATTCTTCAAGGCAGAAAGGAAATAAGATTTTTGTTAAATAAAATCTGTAAAATGGAGCAGGGCCAATGGCACCCTGATCCAATGCTTCACTCAATAGACCGTAGTAACTCTCGCTGCACTACGCTTTCCGAAACTTATGATCTGGTTCAGAGAATGGCTAACAGATGGAAATAGTAACGTAGTACGAGTTGATGGTTTAATTACATCTCCGAAACACTCCTTTCCCTTGATTTCGCCATCGTTTTTGAACCAAGGAGAATTGAAACCACTTTTTTAACTGAAGTAAAATTTTATGTGCTAAAAATTATTATATAGAGCGCTTTCTCAGCCTTAATTTTCTAAACAATATTACATTTAAGCTCATTTCTATGGTAGACGCGTATTGTAGTTTGCAATTGCGGCGTGAGATGCACGGTAAATAAAACATATTTGGTTACATATAGTCCAAAGTTCAACACATTTTTCATTCTTTAGCAATATAGACCTTTTGTTTACTAATACCTGAGGAAATGTTTAGATCAGGATATTACAGACACAATTTTGCATAATTATTATTTGACTTGGTATAGTACTATTATCATAATTCTAATTACTCATTCAACCTAAATATTTTCTTATTTTATTTTGTGTAGATCTAGATGGAGCCCTGAGTTGGCCATCCTTAAAACCCTTTGTAAAGTTTTGTAGATACTTAATTTGACACGTCTAAACCAAAGAGTAGTACCATAAACTAAGTTAAGTCTTCCTTAATTACTTACTAACAATAACAGGGTACCTAAGTTTTTACCAAGTAGTCGTTAATAAGTACTGCTGAGAACTTAGTTACTCTCTTGTTATTTAAATTTGAAAACAGAAGTTCCTAGTAATTGAACAGAATTTATATGAGTTAACCGAAGGAGTACGATCCTGGAGCATAAATATTAATTGCCAGTAATTGAAAATAAAGTTTCGAGAAGGATGTACGGGTCCAGGTGGTCGGAGAGTATAGGATGTACGGGTCCATTAAGAACCCCACATACTATATGATTCACCTTAGATTGTAAGATCAATGAAATCACAACGCTAGATGGACAGGCCTAGCAAGAAGTAAGCCGCCTAAGCATGTTAAATCCGCCAGTAAAAATGCAAATTAAATTCAGAAGGAACTTACACAATGCATCGTTAAATTTTTGGAGTAGGTATTTTCTCACAAATGCAACTTCTCCCATATGGTATATACTTAGAACTCTTGGAACAATTGCAGATAAAGGGTACACAGTTCACTGTTCCGATTCACTATCCCAAATACCACCGATTCGAGTCAGTTATAAATCGTATTGCCAGAGAATCGAATCACTAGTACTTGAAACAATGAATCGGAACGGCGATATAATGGTAAGTTAATAGAATGTTGTGTTTTCTAATATACAAGATATGTCTAGAAACACATCAAACTTTTAAATTTGTACATAAATAAGTGAAAGGGAAGAGACAGTGGCAGTGTCTAGCGGGATTTTGGTACACTAGCTGGTCTAGTTTTCAAATCTGGTGCTATCCGCAGTAACGTGGTACAGCGCGTTGAATATCCGTGCTATTGTCAGTTACCCGACCATGAAGAAACTGGAAGAGCAGCGAGCATGTGTGAGATTTTGTGTAAAATTGCACAAACCTTTCACAGAGACCTTTGCCATGTCGCAAGAAGCCTTGAGAAATGGATGTCTGACCAATGATATGAATGGTACAGACGTTTCAAAGCGGGTCGAACCTCCACCGAGTACGACGCAAAATGCTGGCGGCCGTCCATACCTACCGACATCAATCACGTAGCAAGGGGATGTCATTTGTGTAAACTGTGCGTGAAGTTGCTGCTGAACTGAACATCAGTACAGGTTCGTGTCACACGATGCGACATGTTGCTGCTAACTTTGTGCCACATTTGTTAACACCCAAACAAAAGGAGGACCGTGTCAGAACAGTGAATAGTTGTTACGCCGAGCGAATCTTGACCCAAATTTCCTAAAGCTACTGATAACTATGGTGAAACGTGGGTGTATTAGTGCGATTTGAAAACGAGTGTTCAATCATCACAGTGGATCGGACAATCCTCACCATAGCGCAAAAAAGCAAGAATGAGTAATTCCCATGTAAAAGTAATGGTAATCGTCTTCTTTGACTAGCATAATATCGTCAATTCGGAGTTTGAGCCATGTGGTTCCACAGTGAATGCAGCATTCTACGTAATCGTTGTGAAACGTTTACCAGAAGATTCGGCGCAAGTGGCAAGAGATGGGGTATAAAAAGTCCTGGATGCATCACAATAATGTATGCTCCATTTCTCACTTGTCCGGAAGCTTTAAGTGAAACACCAGACACCTGTTGTCTCACAATCTGCCTATTTCGAATATTTCAAACCAGTCAACATCTTCTTCTTTCATAAGTTGAAATCAACCCTCAAAAACCGCAGATTCCATACCATAGAGGATATCCAGAAGAAATCGCTACGGTACACAGTGCGGCAGATTCCAAAAAAAGCTGGCCAAAAGTCAGAAACGCAAGTGAATGATCTCCAAATCTGTACTCGTTTTTATATTTTTTGGAGGGTCGCTGTTTACGAATATGAAGTCAGAGCTGCAAAATGTAAGCTCCTTCATCCCCTATTGACAACATCTATTTGTGAAACAGCCTGTATATCATGTTACAATCAAGATTAGTATCATGTTCATGGTTTTTTGGGTCGCTGATTACGAATTTGAAGTCAGTGTTGCAAAATTGAACCCCCTTAACAACATTTTAACGTATACTTAAATAATAATTGTTTTTAATGAAATATAATATTGTTGTTGTTTTCTTAATAGATGATTCCTGATTGGATTTTGGAAGGCTATTTTGAATTTAAGATGGCGACTTTTTCAACATATTGTAATATTTACCTAAACTACTCGTGATGATACACCTTTATGACAAATTCCGTTTCTCTAGCTGAAACGGTGTAGAAAGGGGATTTTTGGGACCGCCATTTTGATTTAAGATAGCGTCTTTTGAAACATTTTTAATATTTTCTTAACCTACTAGTTATCATGTACATTCATATTTAATTTAGGTTTCTAACTCCAGCGGTTTAGGCTCTGCACTCTATACAACAATAGATTTGGCAGCCATTTTGGATCCAAGATGGCGACTTTCTCAACATGTAATATTTTCCTAAACCACTCGTAATAGTACACATTTGTGCCAAATTTCGTAGTTCTAGCTTAAACGGTGTGGAAAATGGATTTTCGAGTCCGCCATTTTGAAAGGATTGAATAACAAACAAGGGCAACTTTGGGTAGGATTATTCATTTATTTATTATTAAGTATCAGATGCAGCTGGAGTTGCTATTTTACACAAAAACAAAATAACATTGCAACAAACTAAATAACACATCTGACTATAACTTAAAGTAAGTCTGACAGAGGTACAACACGGAACAAAGTAACTATTTCATAATAACATATCGTATTATAAAGATTTCAATTAATAAAAATCAATAACAATTGATTGTTTCCCCAATAATTTATATTTGATAAATTATTATTTTGTAACATTTTTAATATATTCCACGTACTTTCAGACATTGATTCCATTTTATTTGATTATGATCTGTTTCAATCTAAAGTTTTAATACAACTTTCAACACCTGCGTCCTTTACTGCCTCAGTAACACAATCGGTGTCAATCGAACAAAGGTAGCTTTGCGACTCCTATTCTGGGACAGGTAAAAGGAAATAAACAATTTCATCAGTAATTTCTGACCATTACAGATGTACTGTAACCAACCCAACATGAAAAAGTCCCTAACTAGTTACTTTTTTTTTTTTACTTTTGGCCAGCTTTTTTTTTTGGAATCGGCCGCACTGTGCGCTATCTCCAGACCTTTCCAAAATTGGAGTTCCAGCTGGCACCCCACAACTGGAAGGAACACTAGAAGCAGTGTGAACTCCGTGGGAAGGAATATTTAGAAGGAAACTGGTACGGTTAAGTGTTTAGTATTACCAATCTTTGTTTTTAGAAATATCATTTTCTTTTTGATCAATACTTCAATTACTCAATACATAGTTTTGAATGAAGACTTGTTCCATTGAAAGAAAGAAAGAGAAAATCAAACAAAGCAAGAAATAAAGAGAAAAGATAACAAGGAAAAATAAAAGCAAACAAAGTAAGAAAGAAAGAGAAACGCAAGGGAAGAATTAAAGAGAAACAGAAAGAAATACGCAAGCAAAGATAGCAAAAAAGTAAAAGCTCAAACAAACAAAGGAAGAAAATCGAAGCAAAAAAGAAGAGAAAGCAAAAAGAAAGAAAGAAAGAAATACGCAAGCAAAATTAGCAAAAATGTAAAAACTCAAATAAACAAAGGAAGAAAGACAAAGCAAAAAATAAGGGAAAGCAAAAAGAAAGCAAAAAGCAAAGAAAGAGAATAGCAAAGGAAGAAAGAGAAAAGCAGCAAAGAAAGCAAAAAATAGAAAAGCAAGTAAGAAAGCAAAAAACAAATAAAGAATGAAAGAAAGAGAAAAGCAAATGAAAAAACAAATAAAGAAAAAAGAGGGAAAAAGAGAAAATAAAAGAAAAAGAAAGGAGAAAAGCGAACAAAAATAGAAAGAAAGAAAATAAAAAGTTAACAAAGAAAGAAAGAGACAAGCAAACAAAAGGGAGAGAAAGAGAAAACGAACAAAGCAAAAAAGAAAGATGAAAGTAAATAAAGAAAGTAAAAAGCAAGTGAAGAAATAAAGAATGAGAAAAGGAAACAAGGAAATAGAGGAAGATGAGAAAAACAACCAAAGAAAGAAAGAGAAAATAAAATAAAAAAAGTTTCCTAGATTTTTTTACGTACGTACATTGTCAAATGTTTAGCAAAACGGATCTCTGGTGCACCTGTTTCCTGATCACGTACTTATTCTGCTTAATAGGTAAATACTATCCGAAGGTAATATTGAGCTCTAACCGGACTTTGAATGTTCAATTTTCAATATTATATTGCCATGCAGTATATGAACAAAAAAATAAAGGAATTTTCTTGTTAAACTAACATTTCTTGTTATCGCATAAGGTAAATGTTGTACGCTGAAAATAAATTCCTTCCCAGCAGGTAAGAGGATCACGCAACGATTCTGTGGAGTCTAGACACAAACAATAAGAGATCAGACAATGAAAATCAATGTCTTAACCAGGATAAATGTCTCTAATATAAATAAACGAGAAACAGACACAAAAGAATGCTTCTCTCACGTAATTCAGGAGACGCAAAGGAAGAGAAAAAGGAGATAAAGAGAGAGAAAATATTGGTTGGAAGTTGTGGCGAAGGTTCATGAAATTTCTCGATAAATTGCTGTAGCTTCAGAAAATGATTTGTAGTCCTTAATCAAATCCTGTGACGCTCATTCTTTCCCGCATGAAATTGACAACCCACGGATCTATAAGTTATTCATGTCACACCTTTTAGCTGCTCCTGGGGCTTTATCCAGCTCTCTCTTCTTCCTTTCTACCCTGTATCAACCACACGCAGGATCCTCTTTCCTTTCTCTCTCTCTCTCTCTCCCCACTATCACCCGCCCTCCAAACGATCTTCTTTGTGTCACGTTGCTTCATTTTTGTAATCTACACTGCACGAGAATCTATGATGCTTCGGGGCATCAGTTCTTTACAAATTACAAACAAAAAAGGACATCCAATATGGGTATCAATTTATCATCAAAAAGAAGAAAAAAAGAAACGTGAATCGTTCTATGCTTGATTCCATCAACAAGACAAATAGGCATAAGATCAGATTTTTGAGAAACAAAACAAAAAAGAGAAAATACAAGTTTCATGTAAATAAATTTGGGATAAACTACGCAGAGTTGCATATTTTTTGCCCGTATGGAAAATTCTGCAATCGTTGCACTCACTGAGAAACAATCCGAAATGCCTGACGAAACACTCATCCGATAGAATGTCTGGTTTGAGCGCAAGAAGAGCAAGCATCAGATCAACAAGATATTTGGAATTTGTGCATACAATATTTACACATACATCCTTAATATCTTCAAATTGAATTAAGTAATCGAGGTTAAACTTTGCAGTCGTCATGAAAACACTATTCTTATAGCACTCGTTTCCATGTGAGAAACGTGCCCATCTCGTCCGGATTCGGCCGCAGAGGGCTACCTTGTATAAATTTCTTTTCACTTACATGCTATTATTTTTATTTTCGCATAAGGACACATAATAAAAAGTATGATTTCTATTTTCAACAAAAGACGACGATCTATAAATATTCCCAAATTTAATTTAAATTCTAACTAGCCTACATTTTCCCTAACATTTACTAAATATCCATACTAAAGATAAGCAAGACAAATCAGAGAGAAGCTTGGCAAATATGAGACCCTGTCGAATATCCCGAATAGAATTTAGGCACTCACATCTGGGTTGTCAGTTCTCCTCCGTCCAACACTCTGGAAACGCGCGGGTTCGAATATCTACCGCGACTTGCTCTCTTGCAACCAAAACTTAAACCTTTCGCTTCGAGTTCTAACTTCGGGAACCCATTTTTCGGTTTCCACAAAACTCTTGTCAATTTTTCGTTTCCTGAATTTTCGTCATCCGTAAATTCCGCACACTCTGCCTGTCTTCTCCCTCCATTTAGATCATTCTCCTGCCTTTTGCTAAGAGCATGATTTAAACCAGGAAGTCAGGTTATTGTTCTCTTCGGTCGTCAGCCCGTATGTACGCAAGAACCAGATGTTTGCTAAACTTCTATGTTGACACATAAATAACATTCCTAACTTGATTTGTGTATCGTCTTAAGTTTTTATTTCCCAAACTTTGTTACTCGAGATTTGATAGTCACCCCAACAGAAATATGTATATAGATTTTGAAAGAGGTATTCACACCTCCACGAAACTAGTTTATCCTTTGGTAAAGTCATAGAGTGTCGGTTCCACCTTGGAGAGGCTTGATGGAGGAACATTCAAGAGTTAGGTTGCCAAAAGAATTTAGAGAAAACTCCGAGGAGTTCCTGAACTTCTATGGCTTGCCCTTTCTACATCCAGAAGCTGCAGAAGACTATTCACTGATGATGACATGGACAGAGAGCCTGAGAACGACAGAATGACCAGATTTACAGATTACATTCTTGATAATTATATTTCAAAAGAAGCTTTCATCCCACTGGTTGTTTGGGCAACGTTCAATGCGAACACAAATAGCGCAACAACAGTTGCGTGTCTTTCCACGCAAAGTTGAATGCGTCTTTCTATACTTCTCACCCATCTATCTATACCTTTTTCGACATTTTGAATGAAATACAATGTGATGTATGCATCAAACTCAGAAACAGTGGCAAGAGGAGAACAAAGAAAATTGTGCAGAATGGAATATTTCTGAGAGAGCAAATGCTGAAATTAACAAATAGATTCTCGGTTTGAATTTGTGAAATCTGTACCATATAAATTTTTTACACAAAAGTAAAGAAAAATGGTTAGAAGTGCATTGTTTTTTTAAAGAACCTACAAAACTAGAAGAATTGAACGAAACTAACGCTGGGGAATTTTGCCTATTTGCATAAACAAAAATATATGAGAGACTGCAGTAAACCTCCTCGTGGCGTCTCCTGGGTAACGCCAAGAGACCAGATCAAGTGTCCCGTTATTTATTTGACACACTGCTATGAAAAACACATTGGGGTGCAATTGACCGGGTTTTTATCAGATGACATAAAGTGCCTTCGTAGAAACATAGGAACCGGGTATTTTATCTGGTGGGGGACGGAACTGACTGACGTCGATAAATCTACCACTAAGTTTCTGTAAATTCGTACCGGTAAATTTCTACAGGAACGTGTTACAGTCTATCACTCTCAGGTGAAAAGGAATTATCACCAGTTTCTGTTTGCAAAAGAGAGACAAGAGCCGTGTAACTTCTTCCGCTCTATTCAATACCAATCGTGTTCCTAAAAAAACGTCAGATGAACAACAACAAAGTGAAACAGATAATGGTAAGAAGTCTTCAGCATTTGCCCCGACAACTCAGCTAGTTGGTATTGCATTATATAAAAAGAAACGAAGGAAGAAGATATGATCCAGTGTTTGCAATGTAGCGTCTGGTTTCATACGAAATGTGTGAATGTGCAAAGAAGTATATATTTAACTGTGCCAAGTGTAGATCTGAATAGAAGTGACTGATACTTCAAATTATGTGTTCTGCTGATACATGTTTATCGTCTTTATTTCAAGAACATTTATTTGTTTAATATTTCTTTAGTTTCTGCAAACAAGGTTAAATTGTAAAACCCTAATATGTATCACAAGCTTTCACATAAATCAGGAGACATTATTATCTCTGTACATCTCCCTTTAAGTTCTTGTAAAACCTGAATTTGTAGCCGTCGACTGCCCTTATCCATCTCTCCTGTCATCACGTTCATATTATAGCACTGACTGAATATCTGTAGACGAGGAAATATGGCTCACGTACACTGTACAAACAATAGAACGTATTTCGTCCGACGTGAATTGCTTCGTAGTCAGAATAGTGAGTGTCTTCCATACCCCTTGCAACCTTGATTGCGTGCGTCCTTGTTTTTTCTTTAACCGCACAAACAGACTAAACCCGAGTCCTGCTCAGTGACCTTGACTGGTTATCAACGCAGGTGGCTGGGACGCAATTAACCTCCCTAA
>JAGDQP010034002.1:0-20364 GCA_022664845.1 Lepisma saccharinum | reverse complement strand
GTACCGTGGAGACGACAGTTGATTATGCACAAGGGATTGAAGTGTCTGGATATTGTCTCTGCTATGTAGATTGGTGTTGAGTTGCTGAAGGCGTACCGCATCAGATACTTTGCGTACGAAGTTCTTCCAAACTCTGACACCATACACGTCCAGAGGTTGTATTAACCTAGTTGTGTGCGTAGGTATTGTCATAATGTTGCGTGCCTGTTCAGTGGCATTATTGTTGCCAAGTCGGCTCGATCATAACCCGTCCACGAGTCGACTAACACTACCGTTTGCTCATTGACCTGTGGAAGGATTGCAACCATGTCTTAATGATCTGTTTTGTCACTTTCGCAGATGATGATGCACAAATGTATAAGTTTTGTGGGCGGAACATTGTTTGTTGAATCCGTGGCCCAAACGTACCATGAAGCTCTTTCAAGACTATGAGCATGGACGACAGCAACTTTCCACTGGCAGATATAACAGGCTGTATTGTGTAGCTATGTATAGCTGATGGCAGGTAGAGATTGCATTGTTGCTGTGATATGCTTCTCGCCTAGCAGAGCCAGGCAGCGTCCAGAGTGACACTCCAACGTCAACCTGCTCTTCTTTATTTCCTTACAGTACCTGCACGGGCATGCCGTACTACGTCATCTGACCTTGCAATCCTTTATCTATGAGTTCTTTCTAGAACTCAACTTGATGTTTTGTGGTGGACAAACACCGTGTGCGTGGGTTTTCTCGAGGTCCTCCCGTTTCTTCTCACTTTCTTCATTCCACCAATTCATCCCATCATCCATACGGCCTGAGCCATAGTTGCCTAAAGGCCTTAAAATAAATTCAAATTTAAAAAAATCAACTTGATGTTCTGATATATCGATATATGAAACCCACTGTGCAGTACTGTCTCGCTGGTTTCCACGGTGCACGGCGTTTGCATTCTTCCTGAATGTTCTCCCATCTTCGTGCATTGAGATGAATCTGCGTTCTTTTCGCATACGGGCGAAGTATGCACCCAAAACAAAAACACGTATTTTCCGTTTTTCGTTTCTTCTTTCTTCCTGCTCCTTGCCAACCTCCTCGCTCATTTCCGTAGTACATTGTGGCAATGTTGGAAATCCGGAAATGTGTGATTGGTCCATTTGCGGATGTTCTGCTTTCTTCGCATGGGTGCGTCCTACCTCATTGCCTTGCGTCGACTATGGGTAGTATTTCGTACATTTAACCTTTTCCGATATCTCTTCTCGTTCTCGCATTATTCCACACAATCTCATTTTGACCCCATGTTTATGCCCCTATAACCCTTTCAATGCGGTTGTTGGCCGATATAAAAAATACATGTCGCTTCTTTTTCGCTGTTCTCTATGTCTGTGCAATCTTATCACAATCGGCGTGTTACACCTGGGTGCCCTTCCTTGTTAGGACCATGTGCATCTCTAAATTATGTAATGTTCCGTAGTCATTTTTTTTTCAAGAACTTGTTTGAATGGTTTAACATTTTTCTGTATAAACTAACATTGTTATAATTTTGGAATTTCTACAAGCATTTTCCTGAAGAAAATAATTCATTTCTACATTCAGTCCGAAAAATTCTTTCAATTGATACTGAACCTTCATTTTTTAGTACGCCCCTTTGGCATCAATTGGGGGGAAGGGCGGAAGATTATCGTATAATTACCATTTATTAGGGGCAATACAAGTAATACAGTACCGATTTTTAAGTTTTAGTTAGTTTTAAAAATATTTCTCTCAAGACTTGTTTAAAAAGTCAAGAAAGGCGTTTAACCAGTTTTCGACCACAAATAGCCACATTTTGGTTTGTAAGCAGTTTTATTCATGATATAAATTTTCAATCTTTAAAATCATTTTTTGAAGAAATAATTCATTTCCAGTGGGAAAAATTATTTCACTTGATACTCCACATGACCTACTTTATAAACCTTCATTTTTCAATTTCCCCTTTTTGGACCTCAAGGCTCCGAATTTTGGAGGGGGCAATCGTATGATTACCATTCCTTATTGCCAAAATAAGTAACACAGTACAGCGTTTGAAGCTTCAGTGAGTTTTAATAATTTTTCCTCAACTCAAGGGCTTTAAATGAACACAGCAAAAGTGAAATACCTTTGGCCAACTTTTTACCAAAAATGGCCACGAATTTGGTGTAAAGCCAATTTTTAGAGAGGTTACATCGCTATAAATTTTATTCAGATTATAAGGAATAAGAAAGAAATGGTCCCAAGGGATGGGGGTACACGTGGGAGGCCAATAAATAATAATTGTAAAATATATGCTTTTCACCACTTTTGGTCAAAAAATGGACGCTGTTGGGGTCTAAGGCGAGTTTATTTTTGGGAACATCGCTATCAATATTATGTAGACCATAAGGCATATGAAAACAAAATGGTCTCGAAGGATCAGGGGGTGCTAGTGGGGTTTCTCTGGCTCCTTTATCATTACATATAACATCTTTCATTCTATGTAAAACAGGGTTGATTTTGAACATGTTTCATTTAATACTGCGTGAGGTGCCTTTGATGTATTCGTAACAGCGTATTAAGAATGACATAAGAAGAGTACAGGGTAAGAAGGGGATGTCCGAGAAAGGTGATTTCTCGTAATACGCATTTTAATGTCTAACTCTCCCATTTACATCCATGTTTTTAATATCCTAGAACTGTTATAACTGGTGGATTATTTGCGCATTTGAATTGGAATTTTCCTACCGGTTAGTTGCCATTGTTTAGTACTTGTTAAGAGTGCAAACTCGCTTCTGTTAAATAAAAGTAGATATCCCCCTTCTTCCCTCTGTACTCTTCAAATTTATTTTCATAACCGTAATATTCATACCCATTTATGTGTTAATGAGTGAGTTAGTCAGTCGGCAGTCCATCAGCCGTCATATTCCTATTATACACGCCACACATAGAACATTCTTGTAGATTCATTCAGAATTCAACCAACCACTCGAGGAATGTTGTTGATGGAAAATCAGTGACGATAGTTGTTTATTGGTATAGTCCTATTTCCACTACGTTCCGAGGGACTTTCTCCTCTCTCTCATCTTCGGACACGGTTTGTAATTTCTGCTGCTGTTTGCGGTGGAATTCAAACTTGGAACCTTCTGATTTACAGGGCGTCATTTTAATCACTACGCTATGTAGACATCGTCATGTACGCTTGCTTGTTAGCACTACTTTAAGTAAATTTGTTAATTTCTAGACCTGAATTGTTACTAACTTCTCTTCTTGTTCAATCTCGTTCTTTAAATGTACAAACATTGTTACATGATACTACATACTTGAAATAATGTTTTTCGTAGAAGTTTAGCAAGTCGTACGAAGAATAATTACGTACCTTATTTTATGTATATAAGACGCACTTCAAAAATTAAAGCAGTTTTCATGAAAAACAAAGAGTTACAGGAAAATATGGCGGTTATAATAATTTAGAAAAAATAAAAAATAAAAAAGTAAGACTAACAACTGCAATGTTATATTACTACTACAATACATGTACTAAAGGTATTACAAATAATTACCTTGCAAAAGTGTTAAATTTATGTAATTGTAATCTGACTTTTATCCCTTTCAAGACTCTCCTAAAGATATTATCATCAATAAGGATATTGATCATCAAATAAGAAGATAACTTCACTTCCAACATTGTTTGTAACGTTCCGATTGCTTTTGTACGGAATTATTAATAAATAATAACCGCTGTATATTCAATACATTCTCCTTTGTATTGATTTGATTAGCAAATCTAGGGAATTCAGCCTAGAAAAAATATATCTAATTTGGTATAAAAGATTCTGAGAAATGCCGATTGAATGCAGCTGTACAAATACATATTTGTGTGTATGTGAATGTTGCATACATTTTCTTACGTATTACAAAGGGAACACGAAGGTAAATAGTGTTGCATTGGAAATATGGTCAATAATCATAAGAATGACATGATGTGTTTATGTCGAATCTTAAATGTACACAGGAAAATTGCTCAATATTGGTCTATATCTTGTCTTTTCTTTGAATTTGATTTGTGCTTGTTTCTGTTCCCTCTGGCACTTCGTTAGATAACATAGAATAGTACAGTAGAACCCCGTTAATCCGTCACCTAGGGGACTGAGGGCATAGTCGGAACTCATGGAAGGTTGGATTACCAGAGGAACATAAATATTTAATACATTAAAGTCTTTCAAGCTCAGCGTCACGTGTTTACGCTTTTTCATTGCCATAATGGGAGTGGTTGTTTCACTGAGTTTCATGACTAGTTTTATTATGTAAATTAAGCAGTAGTTATAATGATATTTTGCTCCAATGTATCCGTCCTCTGACTTAAGCGTTACATAGAGCGAGTAAAGTAAAATTATAGTAGTAAAAGCAAATCATAAGGCATAAATAAATAATGTACATAGATAATCAATGATTAATTGAATGTATGAACATACCAGTGGGTGAATAAAAAGCAACATGAACGATTTAATGAAAGAATGTTTGCAATTGGGAGAAATGATCGCAGATTTCTTTAGAGTTTCTTTTTAAAGTCTGTCAGGACATCGGACGCATTTTGAGGATTTTAAGGTGTGAAATTTACATCAAATCTTCATGAATCTATTCAAAATACGAAACAGGCAGTTGCATAAAAGAAAAGTCTTGGATACTAAGCTTTTTCATGGATGTTCATTCCGTAAGCCGTCATAGAGAGGCCTAGTCCCCATAAAGTTGATTTAACATATGGGTGTGTGCGGTTTTTTGATTGCAATATTTATCCACTCATTATGCTATACATTCCAGATATTATAACTCCTTCAATGAACGTTAACGCTTACATATCTGGTATCCTTGGTGGTATTTATTATTCGAACACAACTGACGTCCTTCTAAACTGACAGTTCTTAATTTGTGGTAGATAAACATTGTGTCCTTGCGTTTTCTCGGGATACTCCCGTTTCCTCCTACTTTCTTCATTCTATCAATTCAGTACATCATCATCCATCCGGCCTGAGCCAAAGTTGCTTAAAGATCTTATAGATTAAATTTAAAAACTAACAGTTCATAACTTTTGGACTAAACTGTTTTCTTTACTGAGAAGTATTACTTCACTGCTTACCACAAGCAAGATAACTAATGTTTGCAAACACCTTCTTACAGTTGAACCCGGAATATCTCCACAGTTAAGTACCCTTTTTAATGAGCATAGGTAATATCCAGTCATTATTCAACTTCGAGTATATTAATTGTGTAATATGTCAGACTCGTGTGACACCATAATTCATTGTAACAACTGATTGGTATCAGTGTGCGAATTAAGTAATTCTTACAAGAGGGGAGGGTGAAATGTTGTTGATAAGAAAATAACGAGATGAATCATATATTATAACATGTGTACACATGCACACTCATAGAAGGGGATTTCCCCCTCATCCTCCCGTTAATTTGCACAGTGCTTGGACCATTCTTTCTTATTGTCTTAGAAAACTACTTGAAATCCTTTCATCTGGCTTCATCTTCTTTACACGCTTACACTTTTACTACTCTGGTAGTGAAAAGTTAGAATCAAAATAAGATATGATTTTGAACATTTTTGCACTTTGCTAATTTAGCTTTACAAAGTAGCAAAAGTCAGCCTAGTCAGAAGTTAAACTAAATTACCAAACCAATATTCACAAACGTATAATTTCATTGAAAGTAAAAGGGTATATAGGAAAGTGAAGTTACAACAAAAAGGAGCAACTTAGTACGAGAAACATCAGCCTTAAAACATTTTGGCCATTACATGAAGACATTTCGTTCGATGGGAAAGGCACCGTTCAGCAGCAGAAACAGTGACGTCTCTAGAGAATTTCCACTGGAAGAAAGGTTGTCTTTACGTGGAAATTCTTCAGGGAATAGGAAGCTGTTCAGCAGGCATTTAATAAGTCAATTCCCAAATAGCCGTCAATCCCACATGGGAGGAGTTGGAATACACAATTTTCGTCTTTTCCGTCTCTCTGAAACATGTTTAAGACAGCTCTATTAATGAAACAGAGAAATGGAAATAAACGCATTTTCCCTGTTAAGTAGCAGCCCAGCTACTGTTTTATTATTTCTTTTCATCTTAATATAAGTGTGGAGAGGGGGCACAGATACAGAACTAAAATATATTCTCCCATTGTTAAGAAGCTACTGAATATAAAGTAGAAGCGACACTTCATGCATTAATTAATGTCTTGTCTGCAGTTAAATTTCCATTTAGAACAGATTGATTAATGGAGATAAATTATAATATTAATCCTCTTGAAGGAATTAATTTCAGTAATCAGTATTCTTGTACGGTAATTGAATACTGCATAAGCATAATTATTGTCTGCAATGGATTGTCAAAGGGAAATTTACATAGGAGCCATTACAGTAATTACGAAAAGATCTTTTGATGATGCTATCGAGATCATTTTCTTATTGTACTTAGTTATGTCCATATTGTCTTATTCTGACAACGGAGAGTTTCGTTAATACAACTGTTTAGTCTTGTAGTGTTTTAAATATGTGTATCATTTTTAGGTGTCCCTTTAGAAAAACATTTTTGTTTAGTATATACCTGTATATATATATATATATATTTAGGGTGGCCGTTAATTTTCGACTTCCAATTTTTTTCAGTCTCAACCCCTTAAATGGTTCTATATGACACCAAAACACTCCACGGGAAATATATCATTGAAGAATATTAAACCCGCCCGTGACTTGAATGAATTTACATTCTACAATGTTACAGAGGTCTGTAATACACCTTTGTGATTTGGAAATGGCTGTAGATAAAGATACCGTATCTTGGACAGGTGTAATCGAGTAAGGGCAGCACCTAAAACTGCGCACTACGATCATGGCGGAATACTTGAAGTCCGCCATCTTGGATTCAGTTAACATTTTTTAACAGGAAGGGGTTCATGTAAAATATCGTTTTGGGGTAGCTTTTCACCTTAAGCACACATCTGTCGTTATTTTCAACTTATCTCGAATAATGAAAGAGTTAAAAGAATATGGGTGGTCGTAAATAATAAGTTTCGTCTATAAAAATATATTTGATCTCGCAACTTCCAAAATTGTTGCAATTCTCGTAGAAATACTCTGTACAAAATTTCAACACTATCAGATTTCAGATGTCAAACCTTTTTGTTTTATTGTAGAGTGTAAATGCATTCAAAACTGTGGGTTGCGGGCGGGCCAGCTTAATATTCTTCCATTGAACTAAGTTTTTTATCGATAACTTTGATCTGATATGAACCATTTTCGAGGTTGGGAGCAGAGAAATTTTAAAAAATCTCCATATAATTAACGGCCACCCTAATATGTAACAATAGACGTTTAGACGACATCGTTCAGATCTACAGGATTTCTAGGACCTATTCGAGCATGATATTTGAATGGTACTGTAATTACTTTAATACAACGACAATGGACGATGTCCTACAAAATATTACATTAGATATAGATTTGCCACCAACTTTTGAGAGACCAATATCTTACATACATCTTTAATCATGCATCTTCCATTAAAAGTCTCTTCCACATACCTTTCTTTATTTAATAAATCTCCAACTAACAAGTATCTCATCTTTTTTCTGTTATTTTATTTTCTGGTTCATAAATACCTGAAATAGTTTTTGAATCATATTCTGCATCGGGAACACCGCTTCCGAGAACCAGACGTTCCCGTACGCACAAGTGTTTTTGGTGACATGAGCGCCATCACTACAGCTATATTCCACAGTGAAACAAGCAACAATAGCCTATGTAGTAGGGAAAAATCAACATAGATCAAGTTTCTAAAAATATCCTGTTTAGAACTTCTGCTTGTAGAATACAAATTGTCAATAATCTAATACAACATATCACGACAACTCTCCATATTAGCTATTTCTGTTATATGGCGTTGAATTTTATGTATTTTAAATGTTGTTACTATTTTTATTTCGAATATGTAGAATGCAGAATGTGATGTAAAGTCAAGGGGTGACATGAGCGCAAAAACGTACTGTGCACAATGTTTTTGGATTTCTTGATTTTATATCACGTTCTAGATTCTTCGCATCCGAAATGAGGAAAATAACAACATTTGAAGTATATGCAACGCAATATAAGAGAAGTAGCTAATACGAGGAATTGCTCATATCAGAATCCAATTAAGGTAAGCTCAGTGTAGACATTACCTATTTCAAATGTTATGGAAGATAACGTCCTGTTCTAAAATATTTTGCAACGGTATAAAAAGACGAAAATATCTGAGCGGTGAAACTGATTATTGCGGAGAGCTGACATTTCTCGCTTTCAAAACTTACGCAGCATTAAAAGTTAGAAAAATAATCTATGAAGCTGTTCTTCTTCATTGTGAAAGCGTATGATCATTGTACCTTCAACATGGAAGTTCTAGTAACTTGTAATCGTAGGAAACATTTGCTGTTACCCTGTATTATCTTCTTTGTAGATATTTGTTAATATTTCCTATACCTACACGAATTTTATGCCTATTTTCTTAGATTAAGAAAAAAATAATAATAATTCATCATATACACAATAATAGCAAATCTATAGGAACTTCTTCCATTACTTTTTAAAAGTAAATCTCATTTTGCAGGTGTCTGTATAATCTTGATTTGAGCGTTTGTTGATTAATGTCCTTCATCATTTAACTGTCCCTCACCCATAACTCTCCGTCACCGCTCTACTTCTGATTACGTCATTCTTGCTGGGAGCATCCATCTCTCTTACTCCTCTCGTTTCCGTTCTCATTGGATAGCTTGAAGGTCTATAAAAGGGACGTTAAGACATTAAGTTGATTACGCAATTTAGCACAACACACCTAAAGGATTCATACGTCTTGTCATTGAAGCCACGCAAGACACTGGGGAAAATTTCTCCCGCCCTCTCACATTTAGACGATTGTAATTGTTTCCTCATACCTTTCTGCTTGTACTCTACCCTCGGCCTGCTTCTCAGCTTGTTTATTCCACATCATTCTGATTGAGTCATTCGTTGATTAACCCTTTGTTCGTCTTTGGAAAGCGACATAGTGAGGTTGAACCGCCAACGATACAGATGTTAACAAGTTACGGTATTTTTTGTAAAATTGTACCATGGTTTTGTGCCACGTCTAAACTTTCTTCTCGCAGTCCGTGTCCATCTTTTATTATATTGTCTATGATCTAATCAGCAATAGAAAATGATAGATTAAAACCTAGATTTTATACCGCACTCTTGAGCCAAAATAATTAAAATTTAGAGTAGAAAGTCTTTCATGCCTAAACATGCTAAATTCCGTGGTGTTACAGGTCCTTGGCCTGAGACTTGGTTTTCGTTCGATTAGTGTTCCGTGCAGAGAGTGACTTCTTCCATTACTACATTTCTGCTTTTCCTGATTGGAGTCTGGTACTTAATTAAGTAGTGCCCCATGTTGAATCAACACTGGCAAACCATGATCACGCACCGAAAATTGAACTCGGATCAGTTCGGGCAAAGAGTGTTATTATTATTTACCATTATAAATAACAGCTTAAAGCAATCGGAAGCTAAGGGTCCTTAAGATTTGCGAATTTTGTTTGTATGCGGAGTTTTCCACTTTACGCGAACAAAATCCGGTGCATACAGTATTCGATTAGCTTCCGAGTAATTTGAACTGCAGATTTACAGGTCCATAGACTACAGAAGATTCATTAGTTGTTGGTAATACAATGTTCCTTATGAGAGCCTTCAGACTAGGTGCAAGATGGAGGAAAATTCGATCGCAGAGTAACACTCACAACTAAAGATAACGAAACTTACGCATCTTTTTTACCTACATAAACTTTACAGTGTGCATAAACAATTGTTACATTTCTTCTCTTGTACGTAGAGATAGCAAGTATAATTTTAAACATTTCTGCAAATTTAATATATTTTCCCTTTTCTGATCATCCTCATTTCCCCTTTCTTCATTGCTCTTGGTTTGATTTTTTCCTACATAATTGTCAGTACTGTCTTCACTACGGATAAACAAAAGGTACGGATACAGCCTATCCGGATAGCACATTCTCCCTGTATCGGTTGTTGGAAAGCCAGACAATACGAATGATGTATATCCCGATGGTAGACATAATTCTAATGATGGGTCACGGATGTCGGACAAGGGACGACCAGATAATTTATGGGTGATATAAACCGGATGGTTGCAAAAATCTATTTGAATGAAGTTAGTGCGTTCACTATGTACTAGAGTTGAGTCGGTACTAAGAATTTCTCGAGTCGAGTCGAGTCCGTGCACGCTACCTGCTCGAGTCGGCACTAACTATCCGCTTGAGTCGAGGTGAATCGCTGCTCAAAGCTACTCACGCTGCAACTCGGTTATAATGAGTCGAGCTCGAGCAGATGCTCGACTCGAGCGTTAGACTCGCTACTCGAGTCGAGTGAATTGACATCCCTAGTCCCAGAAGATTATTTGCAATATGGGAAAATAATAATCTGAGGAAGCCATATCTGGGGGTAAGTGGGTAGTTTAAGAGTAAACCCATCCAAAAGGTTCTAAGGAAAGATGAACTACGAATATAAATACTAGAAACAATTACGAACTAAATATAGTAGTCAATTGTTTTATCTCTTTTTCATTTACCATTGCAAACGAAATCCTTCTTTTCTATTTTTCTTAGAGAGATGTTATATTTACTTTTGGTCTAAAGATCGTAGTATTTATTTAATATTTGAGCTTCTTTCAGCATTGGTTTTACTTCTAGTTTACCCTCTGGAGTCTTAGGTAAACTAACTATTTAAATAAACCTGAATTTGAACTAAGCAACGTTCGGAAGAATAAAAATTTCAAACTTGTAAGAAGCATCTGCTAGTCCGCCACATGATGGAAAATGAGTTTGATGTTGGTTGAAAATCTCTTCTTTGTTGATCTATACCAGCGTTCTGCAAACTATTTTCAAGGGCGGACCAGTTTTATTAGTTTGTGGGTTTAACGGGCTACCTGCGCCTCACTAAGGGCAGGCCTCGAGTTTGCGGAACGCTGCTATTCTATACCGTAACCGAGGGTTAATACCCTTCAATTTCCATTTAAATGTCTCTATTTCTGAAACTAACAGTAGAAGTTAACGCCTTCTACAAAATCAGTTATTTGTGTTTTCATTACCACTGAGTAAATCACATTTCATTTTCAGTTTCAACGCTTGCTTCTATTGTCAAATAATATGTATATTAACCAAGGAGTGAAGAGGTAATATACTGATTTGCCAATAGAATGTTGGTTGAAAATCGCGTCCCCTTACAAGAGAATAAACATTGATCAGTCGTTCATCATCTTTGCATATATATTGTCTTTTAGTCGCTTCAGGAATTTGCTGGTTAAATAACAAGAGATTCAACTTCACTCGTTTTGGTCCGTAACTAATTTACCTGTGAGAACAGACGCTGAAAGAATTAAAATTGCAACATAATTGTCGTTAAGTGTTAATGTGATTGTTAATTCATGACTTTGTCGTGTTCGTGATTGCCCTAGAGAAGACAAGATATTATCTTCATATTTGCGAGACTTCAAAATTGACTTGGACGTGACAAGACGACTATCAGATGACATGGATGGGTTCGTATAAACGAGTTCTTTTATCAACAAACTTAAAAATATTTGAAGACAATTACACTAAAATAATTTCTTGTCATAAACGTACCGTTTAAACTATTATAATGGAAATGAATATAAATGGAGTTCGTGCAAACTGAAAATACTGTCATTATTATTCTAATTGCTCCTTTGCATGTTTCTGTTGTCACTAATTTTTTTTCTAAAACTTAAATGTAAAAAGAACATATCCTTGATTATTTAGAGTCTCGGAATAACACTTAGTAAAAGCAACTGTTAGAAACCCAATGCAATATTGCTCTGGATTCAAAAGGTTGTGTTAGAATTTGCGCTGGACAAGATACTTTTTTTCTCAGAATTCAAGTGAACGAGTCATGTCCGAGTTCTGCTACCGGCCGTACTGACTTATGATTTTCTGGGTTATGCTCAGTTTCGCCAGGCAAATGCCGGCGATACCTTAACTAACAACCCCATTCTTGTCCTCGAAAGAGTTCTCTCTGGAGGGACATCATATTTCAAACGCTTGACTGTCTATCGATTTGTAAAAAAACGCTGCCTCAGATTTGGCAATGGGTACTAAGTAAGTTGGGCTTCACTCCAAGGCAATCTCTCTCTAAAAAAAATAAGTTTTCCTCACCGAGCCGCCGTAGCTTAGTGGTAGAGCGTTGGCGTAGCAATCGACAAGTCGTGGGTACGATTTCAGCGGCCGACCATCCTGACTGAGGTTTTTCCAGGGCTTTTCCTCGATCACACTAGACAAACGCCGGGTTGGCACCTTCAACATAAACCCTGGCTGACACCTCCCGAATCATTTCCTCTACCCTATGCCGGCCTTAGCTTTAGATGCCTAAAGGCCATAAATAAAATTCAATTAAGTTTTCCTTACAAGGAAAGTAACAATGAGCTCATATCGAAACCTACTGTAAAATTTCAAACAGAGGAAGTCCCACAGAAAGACCATACACAAAAAATTAGCTGCTCTTTTCAACTGGAAATACCCGAAATGGCATGTTGAAATGTCGCTCACCACTGTCGGCAAGTGTACAATAAGTGCATTACCACCCCTTGTAAACTGCGTGTTAATGAGAAAAAGTGAATAACAACAACGTGGGTACATACTAGACCTAGGGTGAAGTCGTATGGTAGGGTAGACCTTGACGGAGGCCATCTTGAAATCCACCATCTTGAATTCAGGTCGGGTTTTTTAAAATAGGAATAGGGTAATGTGATACATGATTTTGGACAAGAATTTAATTAGAAAAACAATGGTGACGTTAGTTTTAAGATACGCGCAGGTGGTAAAATGTTACAGGTATATTAATTGTTTACGTTTCCGTTGTGCACAATTCCCTTACAATACTACTCCTTCTAAATTGCTTCTTAATGATAATAAGTCGTTGGTGGATATATACAATATGGTGGATATATACAACATGGTGGATATATATGAAGTCGAGAGGAATGTCAATGATAAGGGGGAACGTGACGGCGGCCATCTTGAAATCCGCCATCTTGAATCAGACTCAAATTTTATAACTAGAAAGCATAGCGTTCGACACCTCATTTTAATAGCAAATGTTCTCACCAATCCAATGGTACGCCTATTTTTTGCTCTTTCGTTAACCAGTACGTAGTTAGGGCTGTTCTGATTGTGTACCAAACCTCAATGCGTCGCTCTTTTAAATGGGTAACATGTTAATTTACACCAAATGTGTTAACATTCCAGTTAGCACTTTGCTGAAGGTTGGGCGTGACTTGGAACGCAAGATGGCTTACAATAAACAGGAATGAAGAACATATTGAACACTCCTTTAAAGCGTTAGTTATAGTTCATACCTCTTTTGTTTAGTGCACATTAAAAACAGGCCTAACTTCGTACCGGTTAATGATAGAGCACAAATAAATGTATCATTGGATTGGAGAGAACATTTGATATTAAATTGAGGTGTCGCACGCTATGCTTTGTAGTTACACAATTTGTGTCTGATTCAATATGGCGAATTTCAAGATGGCCGCCGTCACGTTCCCCCTTATCATTGACATTCCTCTCGACTCCATATATATCCACTATGTTATTATTGACTTATTATCATTAACACGCAATTTAGAAGGCGTTGTATTGTAAGGAACTTGTACACGAAGGAAACGTAAATAATTAGTATGTCTGTAACATTTAACCACCTGCGCGTATCTTAAAACCAACGTCACCATTGTTTTTCTAATTAAATTCTTGTCCAAAATCATGTATCACATTACCCTATTCCTATTTTAAAAAATTGACCTGAATTCAAGATGGCGGATTTCAAGATGGCCGCCTTCAAGGTCCACCCTACCATACTACTTTCCCCTAGGTCTAGTATGTATCCACGTTGTTATTCACTTTTTCTCATTAACACGCAGTTTACAAGGGGTGGTAATGCACTTATTATTGTGCACTTGTTGATAGTGGTGAGCGACGTTTCAACATGCTATTTCGGGTATTTCCAGTTCAAAAAAGCAGCTGAATTTTTGTGTATGGTCTTTCTGTGGGACTTCCTTCCTCTGCTTGAAATTTTACAGTAGGTTTCGATATGAGCTCATTGTTAGTTTCACCAGGTGACGTAGGGATGTAACTTTTTCTTGAAGGTAACTTCCTTCCTTTGAATTTTTCTTTAATCAGTGTTTATCGAGGATTGTAATCCATAAGATTTTGAGACGGAATTAGTCCTCAGAATGGATACAACCAAAGTAAAACCATGAAAACAATTCGAATGAAATAAATAAATAACTTTTTTTTTTCTAGTTTACAGCCATGCGCCTAATCTGGGAACCTTTAAAGACAAAGTTGCTACCTGTTTGCCCTTAACGAACTACTATGATAAAGAGAATATCTGCTTAGCCCAGTACGTCTTTCGGTCTAGTTGGAAGCGTAAGATTCGATTTGCAGTGCAATATATTGATATTTTGGTACATCAGTCCAACACTGCGATAAAAATTGGAAAGCTACTTGAAGCAACAGTCATTGAAAAATCGGCGATGGTAGTTGCCCTGACACGTATCAACCAATTGAACAAAAGCCATCTGATGGGCCAAGAGCTGACTTGGGCTGAAGCTCATTTCATTTTTAAAGATAGTAAAGATGCTTAGTACCAAAGATGAATGTAAATAAATACTTTAGTTATTGTATTCTCTCATGCTTCATTGGTGAAACCAAACACTTTTAAGAAATTGTTCCAATTGATTGCTTCGGGTATAACGTTGACTTACAACATAATTGATAAAAAGTATTGGTTTGCTTTCCTCGTCCGCTGGAAACTAAAAACGTTTGATTCACCTGACTTACGTAATCCAAAATTAATTCTCCACTGCCAGAAAAGAAAAGACGAAAATCTCATTAATGAAAGAGATAAGATATTGTGTTTCAAAGAAAGGTTTTTTGGCGAGTCAGCTGCAATTTAGTACACACACTGGTCACCTACAATCCAAATAGAATCCAAGAGTCTTTCATATGATATCATAAGATAATCCCATTGCTTTTTACATTGGAGGATTTAGTTAATCCGTAACTTGGAAAATGTTTGATATAGAGCTGTAAAGAAAATGATGTAGTATAAGTACATATCATCACCCTTCATTCAAAACCTGCTATGTGGAAGTTTCTCAACTTGGTGGGAAAAGCAAAAACACTGCTTGGCTTATGCATTACGTAAGTTACCGTAACGCTAATTTGAACGAAGATAACTTGGTTGTTAATAGATGTAGAAGCAAATTTTCTTTTTAGGCTATGTAGAAAGAGGTGAACTTTAGAATGGCACTAAAATCTCATTTCTGACAACTTCCACATAGCAAGTTTTGTATGAAGGGCTACGATATACAGAATTTAATAATGACACTTGGGAAACCAATTGTCTCCATAAAATATTCCTACAAGAGATTAAATTAAATATTTCTAATAGAAAATGGGTCATTGTTTCACTTAGTTGGAACCTCCATTCCTTTAATTGTTCAGATGATTTAGTAGCTAATTTTGACAAAAAATGTTATGTCACTATCACAAATCGATGATAACCTATGACACAAAAATAAATTGCGTACCGTGCATTGAAACAAAACATTCATGATAATACATCATATAAAGAATTCAAGTCTTGTATATGGAGAAACAGGCGTAAAGGACAAATGTGTAACGGAGTTAACTTAAAAATCTTGAAAGGAAAGAGTGGTCACTTTTGAGTTTGTTGTATCAAGTAGCTTAAATCTATAATTCTTTCGTTTGAAGATCATTTGGATAAATTCTATCCTTCCGGAGCTGCTTGGATACTAATAGTTTTGACTCATTTATCTACAGTAGCTTTCAAATGATAGAGTTTATCGAAGTTTCTCTCATACAAATGTTGTTTAGAATTAAGCTGCGGTATCAACAAACTGATAACTAACTCCATATTTAATAATTTACTTCCTTGCACGTTCTCCCCTTACAGTATTTGAAATGCGTATGTTAAACTATGAGACAAGTTTTGTTTTAATGTTCTTAAACAATAGTTTTCGAGTCATTAGTGATTGGATGAATCAATTAATGTAATATAGGTTCTAATAAAAAGAGTTTTCGTAATTACATACAAAACCGTAGGAAATAACGAAAAAGCGTTCATCTAAAATTTGTTACTATTTCAATGGAGATTCTAACTAATTTAAACTAAAATTTGCCTCATTTTGTATTGCAAGATTTCAAATTTGATTTTTGTGTAGGCATCTGAACAAAGTTGATTTCCTAAGTTAACTATTATAGTCTGCGTTGATTTCGCTCTACAGCATTTGATTTGCGACTAAACGCAATTCGATTGTGCTAATTTCAAACCTGTTTTCAATTTTAGACTTCAGCAGCAAATTCTGTGAAGTCTTATATAACTGATCTATCCGTCTGTCGACAAGTTTCAACTCAGGAGTAACTGGGGCTGTAATGGTGATTGAGGTGCCGTTGGAAAGGTCTCGGCGAGATTAGCTCAAACTCGTATCATTCATCCAGATAGCCTGTTTCTGGGGGTTAACTTACTTTTTTCCACGTTACGTAGGTTTTTATGACAATGATAGTATGCGTATAATGCAATCTATTACGGAATAATACACAGAACGATGAAACTACTTATACAAAATGTACCAAAACTGTTGATATAACGTACAATAACATGCCAAGTCTAACAACCATGGTTAGTAATTTTGACATTTTCTCTCCGAATCCATTAAAATGTTAGTAGCGTGATGTATGTGATCTTGGTAAGAGTTACCATTTACTAACAACCGTAGCAACATCACCTTGCTGTAAAATTGTTAATAAATAACTAAGCATATTTCGAGTATGTTGATTTACAATCTTCTGATAGATTTTGCGTATCACTTATGAACAATTTCGTATGTTACGCTATACTTTAAGCGTTTCTTTACATGCTCCACTGAAAACTTGGTGTAACTATCATTTTATTGGAACTATTGGTTTAGTTCCTCCACCAATCCCCTCTTTAGTGATTGTTACTTTACCTGGCCCCTACTCTCTCCAGAAATAACCCCTTTGAAGTTATGTATATTGTATATGAATATGTATAAATTGAAAATGAATGTGACACGTAAAGAATATACTATGAGAGTCATCCAAATATATTTTTACATTTATGGATTCTATATCATAAACAAACTCGGAAGATGGTCATTCCATTGTAAGTGGTCCAGCACTGCCCGCTTCGTTATTCTTATATATCTATATATATCACTACTTGCAATATTTTAGCAAATATTTCTCTGAATAGTTTAGTCGTTATAAAAGAATCAAATTAGCGAGTGCCATATTTGCAGTGTACTTGCTGCTGCGTGTGCTGTGGTGTAAGTGTATTTTGGAAATTATCAATGGCACATTTTAAGATAAGAGATACGGCCTGAAGTCATTGAAAGAATGTTTAGGGAGGTAGCATCAGAAGAAGAAGGATGTAAATCAGATTTCCATTGAATCAGATACAGATCATAAAATGATTCAAGTCGAAAAACACAGCAGTAACTCTGAACAATCAGCAGGGAAATATTATATGATAATGAATTGTATACACTATACATGGTGATGAGTTTACAGAACTCAGTAATAAAAAGGAGGATCAGAACAATGACTGGATATTTTTATTCAACAAAATATTAATATGTTTTCTTTATTCCCATCCAAAATATAATAAAAATATGTTTGAAAATAATATCCCACAAAATACAATATGTATAACGACTAGCAGATAGTAACAGAGTAAATTATTTTCATTGTCTAACAATTAGCGGTAAATATTTACTGCGTTTATGTAATTAAATAGTATTAAGCAAATAATAATGTTCATTATCTCTTTATATTCCATTTTTTTATAATTTAATGGCAAAACAAGGGGAAAATAAGATAGCGGTATAAATGCCGCAACGCGTTCGCTCATGGAAGTATAGAGGGCGCTTTTACCGGAAGGTTAATAACAGTACCCTTCCGGCAGTTGAGAATATAGAGTTCGTGAACGAAAGACTATTTTACAAAACGATACGTACTCGATAGTGCTACATGTTTTAATAAATATTTATGATCTGACGAATTAAGCTGATGTTAACGACAGATACTTTTTCCGATAAGCTAGATCAGGGTTTTTCAACATTGGCTTCGCTACTCCCAAAAGGATCGCGGATGGTTGGCTAGGGCGTCGAGAGGGAAGGCGAAAAAAAAATTAACTAGTGTTTTATAGATTAAACCTAAGAAATTTCAGCATATGTATTTTATTTTGCTTGCTGTCCCTATAGATGGGGCCTTCATTTCCAAACGAGTCCTTGCCAAGCGGTATAAATGTTGGTAAACTGACAAGAAACACTTTTTATACACTTCAAATTATTCAAAGTTAGGACAAATGTGCAGTTATGAATGTTTGAGAAGTATTAGTTTACCAATATTTAACTTTTTGCAAAAGGTTATTGGAGAAGATAAAAATAAATAGACTTTTAATTATGATTCTCCCCTTTATTTTTTAAATGATTTTGGTTTGGAATCGCAAAATCTTAGTAATGTGTAATAAAAGACAAAAAAGAAATCAACAATGCCAATATCTCAATTTTTTGTCAAGAACCCGTTTGGAAATGGACGCCTCAGATAATTTAATTTACTGAATAGTTTTTGAAACATTTAATTAGAATATTTATTATCAAATGCAGCATATTACTGTCATGATATATAAAATGTGTGAGTGCCCGCGCGTGTGTGTGTTGAAGCCTTCAGGAGGTATTTAATACAAAGTGAAACGAAACCGTTTATTATAAACAAGAAAATTACTTTTGTGGTAGCTGCCTAGAAGAAATGATAAAAGCAAGTCTCAGGATGAGAAACGTTGACAAACTCTGAATTAGATAGATTGTTTAACCAATTGCCGAAATATAACACAAAAAATGTCTTCGGGAATGTCAACGCAAAGGAGGGCAGGAAAGAAAGTTTTACACTTACTGTAGGCAAATCAAGCCTTCACGAAAGTTTCAACAACAATGGCTTAAGATGATAACGTTTACGATTTCCAAAATATCTAATAGTAAAGAACACGTACTTTGAAAACATAGACATATACAAATACACGTGGACAGCTCCGGATGACAAAACACACAACCAGTTTGATCACTTATTAGTAGCGACGAAAATATAGGTCTACAAACATAATGGGTATTAGCACTAACAGAGGAGCCGAAGGTGGCACAAAACCAGCAATTAGTGTCAATATTATGTGTGTTCGGTTGTGTGCATCGCGAACAGGGAAAGCAAAGAGTAAAAAAATAAATTTAAAAAACTTTTCTTAAACAATTCGTAGCAAACAGTAAAAAATTATTTTGTCTATGCATGACTAAAAAACAAAGCAAGCTCCCATATACAGTCACTTTAAAAATTCTTGAATTGATGCGTCCCATGCTTTTCTTTTTAATTATGCATAAACAAAATTATGTTTTACTTTTTACTGCGAATTGTTTAAGAAAAGTATGTCTTTAAAAAGTTTTTTAGGATTATTTTTTCGAGTTATTTAGGTGTTCTAATAGTTTTTCTCAGGCTAATGTTTGGTCACCCAAATCCTAAAGTTTTCTGCCACCAGTCAAACGCAACATCGTTGCAGGCTAGTATTAATTTTAGGATAAAGAATTCCATATTTTAACAATAATGTGCTTTTAACATATATAAATGTATAGAAATATATAAAAGTAAGAATGGGATATTGTATTTTCACCAGACTTAGGTTGCTGTACAAAATTTCATCACTCTATGAAGTCGGAAAATGAGTTAAATTAACGTTGCAAGATTTGGGGAAACGACGAACCATTGTGAACTAAAGAAAATAATGTAATAATGACTATAATTCGAAGTAGAACTACTAGATAACACGATAATAAAAAGATAATGAATTGTATGGACGGTAACAGCATAGATAACAAGGGAGTAATGGCACATTACGAACTCGAAGTCTACAATAAGTTCTAAATCTTAGCCGACCCGAGTAATAATCAGTTGAGTAAAATCGTTATCAGTCTCTATCTAATGATGGTGCTGACACCAACAATACTCCAAAAGTTACGTTTGTAAAATCTCCACCTCTATATATCTATGGAGTTAAAAATAAATTTCAATTTACAAAGACGTTGACTGCAGCATGCCAACAAAAACCCACAATAACTCATGCCAAAGACTACGTAAGATTCCAAGCACAAAATCGTACTGATTATGACAAACTTCTGGCGTATTGTAAACAACAAAAATACCAACATTCCACAGAACT
>JAGDQP010034001.1:0-20365 GCA_022664845.1 Lepisma saccharinum | reverse complement strand
ACAGGAAGAGAAATGAATGGATTCGCGCACAAACAAAGGTAGAGGATGTAATCAAGACTGCGAAGAAGACGAAGTGGAGATGGGCCGGTCACATAGCTAGACGAACAGATGGAAGGTGGACGACAAATGTACTACAGTGGATTCCTAGAAAAAAAACGACCGAGACGACGTCCAAATTTAAGATGGGTAGATGAAATCAAGCGTTTTTCAGGAGCTACATGGATGAGGATATCAGCCGACCGAGATATGTGGAAAGAAAAGGGGGAGGCCTTCATCCAGCAGTGGATAGAAAACGGCTGAATATGATGATGATGATATATATATCGGTGAGAAAACGAGGTCTGTTGACGAATTCACTGCTTAAATAAATCAAGGCATCATAGCAATGGACGACCCATGTCCCCTTACCTAGTTAGCACTGCATGATGATAAAACAACCTTGCACTAAGAAATTTACTATTTAAATATTACACTTCGTGTACTAAACAAATATAGTGAACCAAAACATAATTTAGATATGATTAATTTCGTATCAATAGTCCAATACCTCGAGAAAGAAATATTTAATCACTGAATTTTTGAAGATGTCTTCCTTCGCTAAAAACAGACAATCCGGACGAGAAGTAGAAGTTCAAAGATTCGTCAACTGGTTAGTGGACATGGGCTGCTTATTCTAATTTGTACTGAATTTCATTACCTGAGCAGGCACACTGAATTTTGTACACGTAAAAGAAGTAATTTCAATATAACTGTACTTAAATTCATAGAACGTCAGTGGCCCGCTTCTTCTTCATGCACTTACAGCATCCATTTTTGCTAGAACGATGCGCCTTCTCTCGCAACAGCTGGAAAACGAAAGCACAACTCAAAACAACACCAGAACAGATCTCGGGTTCCAACCAAATAAACCAACAATTCTACCATTTTGGCACACTGAATGAAAGATCAAAATTATTAGATATTGAAAAAATAATAATTACGAGCAAGGATTCTTCTTGGAGGGAAGATCTGCCAATGATAAGAAAACACATAGCTAAGATGAGCTAAGATCCTGGTCCATTTACGGAAGCTGACACCACTATCCAATCAGAAGATTAGTAATAAAAGAAAGACTGAAGGAAGATACGTAATAAAGTAGACCAAGATAGAAACCTTGCGCATATAGCTTGGCTCGAGACATAAAAGGAGATGGTCAAAGAATATTGATGTTACTGAGATCACCATAGTAAAGATCTTTTAACCTTGAAGCTCGATATAGTAAAAATTATAACTAAAACAAATAGAATACAAATGGAACGGAGCTTCAAGACCGTTTCAAGACTTGGCCAAAACTGCTTAACATCATCTTCGGGAACTTGATTCTTAATCGAAACAGAGGAAAGAGGAACCTCATGAGTTGACAGAGGTATCAGCGTGCGTTGATCTTCAGTGCCCTATTGACACGTTACAAATCTAGGTCATTTTGTGTTCTTTATTTAAAATAATTTTTATTTTATTTTTACTTTGGGAACAATGGCGTAATAAGATAGCTTTTATTATATGAGATGCAAATCAACCAAAGCTACTGCGTTACAGCAATATTAGATTATGTTGCTTCATCATATTCATAATGTGTATCAGTTAATCTGGAAAATGAATGTCTGCCTCTAGAAATACTAACGGATAATGTTTGAGGTAGCCATATCTAATATGACAATCAAATATACTTTATTTCATAATTTTAACAATACCATGTTATGATGTTACCTTGAAGTTTCCATTCGAATATATCTTTCCATACATTTTACCAGTGATATGCTAATTCCCTAAGTACTCAATATCTTGTATTATGTAACTGAATCCTTGCTTCAAAATAATCCTTCAGTATAGGATATCAGAATAGACATTTTACACATGAAATATTTACATTGTCGAACATGCATAAACCTAATACATTCATTATTAAGAAAATCTAGAATACTACATATTAGTCTTTCAATTGTCACTTTGAATGCATTGAAATATACTTGAAGTGGATCACTCGAATCAATCATATAATTAATTCAATTCTATACCTCAACATGGTGGTGCCGTTTTACAAACAATTCTATCTATAGCGCAGTATCTTTCACAATGATCATTTAATATTGGTCTGTAACATATTTCAGTGTATGACCAATGGAGAAAGCAAGGAAATGGATACAAGAGAATCTGTATGTGGTAATTTAACAGTCACAATTAGTCAGTTCTAGACAATGTTATTAATCCAACTATTGATTCTCTTTTACCGTTGTAAATATAACACGTATAAAATGTTTTATTTTGTCATTGCATATTGCTATATAATTATCAGTCAATATGTTTACACACTTGAGATTACTGTTAATGAGACTACTGCTATATACTTGCATACTCATATTAAATAATTCAGAAATGGCGCACTCCGGTCTCAAGTCTAGGTAAAGGGGTGATAGAGGACCATTCCGCTGAACATCGAGAAACGTCTTTGAACGCCGATTCTTTCTATGGGCTGTAGTAATATGTAGAGTTCAAATCATGATGCGTTATAATTTCAAAAAATAATGTACTAATTATATGTTTACTTATTGATAGACAACCATTGTAACTTCAAACGCCGTAATCAGCAACTTGGAAGAATATTTCCCACAAGCTAAAATGTTCATCCCGGAAAGATGGTTGAAAGTTAGATGGGTTAAAAGTTCATCCACCGATATCGAAGAATGTCCTTTCCAGAAGGAAAAGCCCAACCCATTTTTGTCTATGCCCTTTGGTTTTGGAACAAGAATGTGCATTGGACGTCGCTTTGCTGAGCTAGAAATTGAAGTCATACTCGCGAAGGTATGTATAACCAAGTACTTCATAAGATCGCAAAATATTTGTATTCCATCTACATTGAATAAACGATTCGATGTCAAAGGTAATTTAAATCAAGGTAATTGAAACTTGGCGTCAAGGGCTATTGCAGAACAGGGGTCTCATAAATAATCCTCTTGCGATCACTTAAAACTTACGTTTAATGAAACTCAGAGCTATACTTTTTTGTGGATAGAGAGATAAACTAACAAACTTTTGTCCTAGTAAATTAGTTATCTTTAATAAAAATCAAAACTTCACTTCCCGGTGATTGAAGTAATTACTTATTCCATGGCTTGCCGAACTCGCAAGTTCATAGCTGCACTAATAAACGTTCTCCATAGATTCTATCCTGAGCAGGACAAAAGCAGTTTTCATCAGAAACCTACTTCTCGAAGATCTCTTCTAATATTATCCTCCCAATGTCGCAACGGTCTCGTTCCCTCCGATTTACCAACCACGATGAAATATAATCTTCGTTACTCTCCCATCTCGTTTCTCTCTTTCTGCCCACATTATCGTCGTGATTTCATTATTCTTACAACATCGGGTGAGTCGGAAAGTCCGTGAAGTTCTTCGTTATCCAGTCTCCTGCATTTCCCAGTCACCTCGCCACGTTCCGGTCCGTATATCTTTCTCAAGTCCTTATTTTCAAACACTCGTAATTTATGTTAATCTGCTATGATCGTACTCCAACTTTCGCAACCGTAAAGTATTACCGGCAGAATAACTGTTCTGTATATTTTCAATGTCAACTTTCTTGATATTAATCGTGAGGTTAGGAGTTTCTGGACTGAGTAGAAACATGCTTTCTTCCCCGATGCTAAGGGACTTTTTCTCCCGTGATCTTGTTTTTGTTTGTTACATATGCTCCTAAGTATTTAAATTTGTTTACTTTCTCTGTGTTCTCATTCTTAATTGTTATGTATCTATTTCTGTTATTCGCTGTGTTTACAATTTCTTATTAAACTCGCGTATTAAATATACATACGAAACACACAACACAATGTTTCGACTACGTCTGTAGCCATTAACAAAGGTACTGTTAACAGAATCATTTTTTTTATTTGTAATATTTGAATTCCTCTTGTTGTCAAACCATATTTATTTATTTGTTGAAAACGTTATTTTTCTTGTTTTTTCTCTAATTCTATACATATTTATGATGTTTTTCCATTCTTGATTTAAGCTTCTACATCCATTTTCTTTAGCGTTATTCGGATTATAACAAATGCGATATCCTTCTGTAATAAATCTTTTTGCTAGATTCTTTGCTCACTTAGAAACCTAACGCTAGTGTTGTCTATATAATGTATATAGGCCAAACCAAAAGTCACATAAGGAAAAGATACTTAGAACAGTTAAGGTATACTAAAACTAAAGACATGAAACCAGGAATTGCTACACATATAATTGATGAAGCTTATAATATAGACAACAGTAGAATTAGTTTCTTAGTGAAGCAAAGTATCAAGCAAAGGGTTGATTAGAGAAGGATATCGCATTTGTTATAATCCGAATAACGTTAATGAAAATGAATGTGGAAGTTTAAACCAAGAATGGAAAAACGTCATAAATATGCATAGAATTAGATAAATAAAAAGGAAAAATAATGTTCTCAACAAATAAATAAATATGGTCTCACAACAATAAAAAATAAAAAATTTCAAATTCAAAAAATAGTTCTGTTAACAGTATACTTGATAATGGCTACAAACGTTGTGTTGTGCGTTTAGTATGTGTATTGAATACACGAGTTTAATAGTAAATTATGTTTCAATCATCGGACCTTGAAGTTTTAATTTTTATTAAAGATATGTGTACGGCACGGGACGCTAGAAGTTACTTAAAAATTAGTTATGTTTGTCTCTTGTATTGTATTGACAGCACGGAATTGTTATTGAATATTATTATAGCCTTTAGATAACTCTGGTTCGGCAAATGGTTACGTTTTACTAAGACGAAATTGTAATTTTCTATCGCAGAATTCTATAACTAAGCATAACCCTGTTCTATTCTTCTTAATAAATAAATACATACATAAACACTACCGCGCAGTAATACACTTTACCACTTGGGACGATATGAGAGCAAGTTCAAGCTGCCACCAATAGAAGTACCTCTTCGAATTCAAAAGAATTACAAATAACTGTGACTCAGATCTACCCAGGGCGTTTACAATTCGTAACAGGTACTCCGATTTTAAGGTAAGGAGTTTCATATGCTAGGTGAAGTCAACGTATTGACATTCATTAAGGGAGGAAACAACCCAAGCTGTACATGATATCGACCCAATACTGGGCCATACCATGATTGATATTGGCCTAGTGCTGAACAGATTTTGGCCAAGTATTAGGCTAATATAGGTCCAATATTCTGTACTGCTCTGGAATGTAGAGGGAACATCTAAGTTTCATATGCAATCCATTGAGATCTACCGTCAGAGGCAGCAAGAAACAAAACTTTAAGATTTTCTAACTTTTCATGCCGAAGTTGTTGTATCTGAGTGTCATTAAATATAACTTACATGTGTTCGAAACTATAAAGGAGCTCTCTGTTAATTATTCTTAATCATTGGGAAATTATAATACGATAATGTTGTTTTGTAAAAGGAAAAGTGTTTTCCGATATATGATCTTCGGGTACTAAAAATAATTGTTTATGAGTGAATCAGGCAGGCTCTTAGAATTTTGAATAGGTTTACCTGTATAATTTTGAATTCCAGGATTGAATGGGATAATCCATTCTCGCACTTGTTCTGTGCGAGTCAGTGAAAATATTAGAAAATTGACACATCAGAGATTGAATCAGGAATTTTTTGTTATTTTATTCTGTGAAAGGCTACAACTCCATGCATGTATGTGGAGAGTGAATGGGTATGTGAATGTGTGTGTCACAGAAAGCTATATACTTACCATAAACTTGACACTTTATTGGAAATTGAGAGCAGATGATGTTGCTGTCAGTCGACTACAGCGCCACACACTGAAGAATCTGAACTAATAGGAGATGGATAGCACCGAGCTTCTAGAAAGTGGTTCTACTATTGATGGATTTCATATGATGTAGCCAATCAAAGTTCACCAGCAACGAATCTTTATAGAAACTAACTATAGGTCCCTCTTCGGGCGCCAAAATTGTGCACCGTGAGCAGAGAGATGAAGATTGATGAACGCATTTTGTGTTCTGTGCTAGAAATAAAAATCAGAAAGAAAATATAGAAAATTTAAACTAGTTTTGTGAGATTTCTCATTTTTCGTCAGTATTCAAAAGCAAATATTTCTTAATTCAATTCGTTTCCTTAAATACTGTATAAGACTGATTTGCATATTCAAGCGTGATCAGTTTTCGAGCGTACAGTAGAGTGCAGCACATACGCAGAAGACATGATTCCTACGACAGTAGCGCCCCAAGTTAATGGACTGCTGTACTACCTATGAAAACTTTTGGTTGGGGTCGACATTAGTATAAATAGTATGACGTCATGTCAATTCAGCTTCGAATTTGTGATATAATGCAGTTTCAATTCAATTATCGTTGAGGATTATGGAAAGTCTCTATGTAGCTTGTGTTTGTTCCGAAGTTTACATTTTCCATGAGAATTTGTATATACCACGCCTATGTTAATCATCATAAACTAGGAGCAAATTAGCAAAAGCACACAAGTCCATTTTTAGAGAAAAAAGTGTTGTTCGTTTTCAAATCTGAATGAAGAGCTGCATCGAATAATACAAAGTCATTTTCTGTTAGAAGTACTCATCCCTTCATAACATATACTTCTTTGACAAAATTACTTTGCATAATTTACTACAACTCTTCATTACGGACTTAAAGCAAACCTTTTTTAATCTATAAGATGGACTTGTGTGCTTTTGATTTTTCGCTTTTCAAATTTAACAAAAAGAGAACTGATTTGTAGAATTTAAGTCAGTTGCTGTTATATAGAGTAAAATTATATTTGTTTTATTTTACATTTCTTTTTCAGATGGTTCAACATTTCAATATTGAGTACCATTATGGAGAGATGGAGTACTCCAGTAAAATACTCTACTCCCCGGAAAAGCCTTTAAAGTTTAAGCTTGTTGAAAGACAATCAGCTCCGATGAAATAGAAACATAATTTTATACAACAAAGATGATAAAATCTTCTATATTGTCATTAACTTATTAATCTTGTAACAAAATTCGATAAACACATGTTGCACATAGGATATTTGATTAAATAAATCTGTTAATAATATGGAGGAAAACAATTCTGTCTTATATATTTTTGTTCCTTCATAGAAATTTTATTCTCACAGCCTGAAATACAACACTAATTGCAAAACATTTAATTCGTTCAATGTTTATAGAAAATATTATTTTCCTTTGTGAATGCCCCTTTCATTATTATGTTTTTAGTTATTTATTTGCTACTTTACATTTTATAACCTGTCACTTTGGAATTTTTAAATTTAACCCGTTGCTAAAGCCAATAAAGTTGTTTTTATAGAAATACTGTCTACACTGGTGTCAACAATAAATAGCAAATAGAAAAGATTATGATAAACTCTTACTTTGCTTCCCAATCGCACTCTGGGATGATTAACAAGAATGGTGTGGATACTTGTTAAACTGTTCTCTCGATCAAATTGGATTTCCTCTCAATAGATATCTAAAAATGTTTGTGTCTCATAAATTAATTATGGTTGAAGCCTACAAAACTTGTAGGACCAGAGGGAAAGACAAGTAACGAGGAGCCGGAACCTTGTCCGTGTCCGGGCGTCAGAGATGGAATAATACCATAGCCGTATCGCGAAACGCTCGAAATGTATCGAATGAGTTTCCTTCCATCCCACTAGCTCAGTGACAAGTACGGTAGTCGTAACTGAGTCACTAACAGTGGTCAATGAGGGATTATTCCCCACCACGAAAGAGAGTAATGGACCACAATAAACTAACCAAAGATGGTAGTACACGTAGCCTCCTCAAAAGAAATATGCAATGTTTAATCACCAACGTACAATAGCGAAAAGATGTATTTAAAAAAATGTAATTCCTAAAAAAGCGAAGTTAACTTCACTTAATAAAATACAGTAAACGAAAAGGTCGTTTGGAAGGCTAGCAACTGGTCTCGAAGGATAAAATATGATTATGTTTGTTTTCTTCTTCAAATTACGTAAGAAAGATAGTAATTCTTAAGCTTCGCTCAAGTACTAAAGTGTCTTAACTATATGCAATATAAATTTACATAAATCCTTAATACAATAATTTATGATGTAGTAACTATTTTCTATCTTTATTTTCCCTGCAATATATAAGTATCTCGTTAAACAATATGATTGGTCTCTATTATACAGCAATATGAATAAGAACACTAAAATAGTACATGAAAAGTATCCAATCCTCTTATTTATTTCAGGATAAATAATCAAATAAAAAAAAATAATAAAATTGTTGTTTCCAATAAAACATATAATCTCTCTTAAGAGATCACTCTACTCAAAATAGCCTGCTAGTCAACGAAGTCTTTAGTGTAATATCGAGTTAGAATGGTCGGTAAAGGGGTTTCCATTCTACAACACTATAAAATCAGAAACATGTGAAATTCACAACTACAATTCTCCTTCACTAATAGCAATGACATTGATTAAGAATTCTTAGGATCTTATTGAACAATGAATTTTACTCTATACACAATGGAAGGTAGTAATAATAACATAGCACTTAGAACGATACAACACATGAAACATATGTGTAAACGTCTATTTTACGTTTTGCGTGTATTGAGAAAAACGGCAAGCAAGTTGAATTTTGCCCGCAGAGCAGGGTAGCGCTGTATGATGTAACATAAATAGACTTTTGCTCCATAAATCCAACACACTGTTTAAGCGTGCGCTCACTCAAGGAAAGAGCATGTAACATGGACTTTTGTTCCACGGTTCTCGTAGTACATTTCAGCCCACAAATTTCTCAATGTCGAGGCCATTTGTTGCAATATGCTCAGAGTAAAAATACATATCAAGGACACATAAGAAACTTTTGTTTCGTGAATAACTTCACTTACACAAAAGTGTCACATAGATGCTTGTTCGCGCATACAGCTCATATTAAAAATGATTACCACCACGATCATCAAATTGTACATGATTATATAAATCCTATCGAATGTTGTATATTATTTTACACTCAAAGTAATTAACAAAACCCTATTATTTTTACCTATAGTGTATATATTGATTCCTATTATGGTGTACCTTCTACCTTGATAATTTATCTATAAACACTCAAAAGGATGTCCAGGACTGTCGCTCCCTGTATGGTTAGACAAAGTTTTTTTCTTTTAATCTATCAATTTCCAACGACAAATTCCTACCAAAAACGACACCTGAACCAGCCACAATTCCAAACCCAATAACAAAACAAAACGAATCCAACTCAATAGGTCTCGAATGTCTACATCTATCACTAGGTCTTATCTATAGTAATGTCTGACTGAGGAAAATTGATGTCAGTCACTCAACCGAATCACTGAAATATACAATGTTATTACTTATAATCTACTGAAAAGATGATTCTTTAGGGCTGCGCTATTACTATGAGCCACAATGGAAGTTCAATATTAATAACACGACAAAATCTATGATATAATACAATTATATATTATGAGCGAGCCGAATTCACATTATGTTTCTGTGCGTATAATAATCGAATTAACAATTGTTAGGGATATTTATTATATAATATGTATTGTGAGTGACAATGATTTGATTGTTGTTATTGTAATAATCTGAATTGTTCTTATGGTGATATATGTCTTACTAATTGAAGACGACGGTCTTTAAAAGTCGAACTGGATGTGGAGACTAAACCATCTGCTTCTACCATAGATACTGTTCGTGGCTTCAATAACAGTTCTCATCGTTTAAGTACTTGGACTCAATCTCATCATCTTGGAACAGCTGACACAAAGCTTAGATATGAATAAGAATACATTGAATATGCTCCAACACTGTTTGGATACTTTGAAAGTAAATCAAGACAGATGCCAAGATTTAATAATGCAGATGTTAGGCATCAAGCATCCTCTTGGAACACCTACGTTCTCCCAGGAGGCTTCAACCACTAAGAAAGAGAAGTTTGAGCAGACAGAATGTGAATCACGGCATGAATTAAATGAAGATGAGATGCGGTTAGAGACAATCATGAACAAATTGGGGTATGATTTAAATAATGCTCATTTAGCTCCCCAGAAGAACATATGGCTTGACTGGTTAGGTAAAGGGTTATAAAAGGCTGTTGACAGAGACGCCACACGAATTATGAGATGCCACACTAATTATGAAAGATTCTCAATTAGGGTAATGTTTACTTCATGTGGCAGGAGGGCTGATTTTTAGGAATATTTATTATATAATATGTATTGTGAGTGAAAATGATTTGATTGTTACAATTGTAATAATTCACTTGATCTTTTCATGGTAATTATTTTGGATTCTTGGTCAGAGTTACGATTGATATATTGGCTTCTTTAGAAGACAGCTTGTAGAGTATTTTGAATAAAGGCTGTGACTTTGGATAATGACCATTATTACTCTGTAACTGACAAATATTTCTGATACTAACAACCATATATTTCGATCTCGCTCTATTCGGATATATCAATGTTTGCGAGTTTACTCTAATTTGCGTGAAAATAAGCAATTCCGGCAACGCCATAATTGCCCGTAGAATTAGGTACTGAGGTGTAATCAATCCTCTGATCCCTGGGTGACCACGGACATCGGCGGATATGATGTTTCCAATTGTTTTTCCAGCATACATACTAATTTGTGTTTGATAAAGTACTCAACAAATGATACACTTAGATCCTTTTCTTACTAAAAATATCGACGTCCTACAAACTTATGTTAGTGCTAATTTGGCCATTCTAAATGTCAAAGTTCAATTCATAAATTGCTGAACATTTCCTGTGCACATTATGTAAGTGAGCAAAGATTTAATAAATACGACCCTATGAATTAATAAATAGACTCTTAATAACTTCCAAGCAGGTGGTCCCAATTCTCCTTCGTAACTCGGAGATATCGCGTTAATATCGACCTAGTCGCGATGAGCACATATATGGTATTACAGCTGTGTTCGTCTATTACATGTTCCCGATTCCGAATCTCACTTTCGAATGAAACTTCTCAACTTGGGTTTCCCATCGTAAACTTCTTTCCGGGTTTATGACTTCATAAATAGATTCAACTTACCAATTCACTGCACTCTCGATCGCTTTCGGAATTTCCTGTCTCAGCATGGATGAATGACTGACTGAAATAAAATGTTAAATATATAAAATAAAGCTTTGTTTCAAAATTATCTTACGGTAGTTTATCAAAGCTCTTTTACCAATGCCATTGATAGCTATATAAAATGAGATTTCAGTGGATAGTATTACATAAAATGAAAACACCCTGAAGATTATGCACATCAACCAAAATGAATTAGATATCGGCAAGTTAGTGCATATATTCAAAACTTGGCTGGATTTCACTTCGTCTCGGGGCACTGGCACCGGAATCCTATCAACTTATCAGTACACTGTAAAAATGGGAGGCACACAAAGTTCATCTAAAACTTTTTGGATTAACCTACTTTCAACCAGTTTTTGGTTCAACGTTCATTCAGTAAAAGTTTACGTCGCAGTAAAATCATCAACAGATTAATTATTAACTTGACGTCATGTTCGGTGTTTGCATCCAGTATAATAATAATGAAAAGAAACAACTTTACTTGATTTTCTAGCGTATGTCTGTGAATTTTATTAGAAAAGAAGAAAATGTAATGTTCCTTTAAAATTGAAATTTAGAAAGTTGAGATTGTCGGGTTTCGATCCAAGGTCCACAAGCACACTGGTCAGATGCTTTCGCTAATTGGTTGTGAAGACAGTTGGTGCTCTTCGCTTTCCGAGTGATATTTATACACAGTAAAAAAAAATAGTTGTGTTAATTCAACACAATGCGGTGTCCCAGCGTGACTACCACTTCTTGTGTGTTAAATCAACACAGCACACGGTGTTGGTTTCGGTATTGGGAGAAAAAAAGTTACGTCTGCAGCGAGATTTGAACATTGGTTGATGAAGCAGAAATCGAGCATCCTACCGGCTTGGCTAAATTCTCAGACAGAAGAAGCACTAGATGCAAACGATACTTATTAAATAACATTTGAATTAAAGGACAACACTATAGATTCAAACAGTGTAGAGGATCAAATATATGTTGCAGAACCCCCAATACAAACTAAGTTACTTGCACGACTTATCCCATGGTTTACTACTTTCTATTTGTTAATCGGGAACCAGAATTCCCATTCATTGAGAATGTTCTATTTCTATGAAATCAAGCAAGATGGTAACAGCCAAACACTTGACCAGCGTTACGGCTTTCTTATCGTAACAATATGTCAAATGCTGCGCTTGGTTTCATAGAAATGAAACATATTCTCAATGAATGAGGATTCTGATCCCTAATTGGCAAATGGAAAAGTGAATAATCATGGCATAAGTCTTGAGAGTAACTTTGTTTGTGTTTGAGGTTCAGCAACATATTTTTTATCCTCTATACTGTTTGAATCTAGTATTTTTTTGTGTTTTTTTTGTATGGCGATTTAGCCCAGACAGAGATGTTTCGGTGAGGGGTAGTTGCTACAGTAAGACGTGTTTTGTGTTCAGTGAAGCTATTACTACGGAATTCTAAGACCGGTTTCCACTAGTGAGTGAAGGCATTATTCCAATTAGTATACAGTCAAGTGAGTACTTTCTTCTTAGTCTAATATCCGAGTGATATTAAATGTGTTATAGAAAAGTGCAGTTAGTATGGGCGTTCTTGTGGCGAGGAAACACACTATTGTCATTGACTGCCATGAGTTAGGCCTTCGTCCTAAATCCCCCATAGTTCACGAACTATTAGTGGAACAATTTAAAATTAATCCTTCAGAAGTTGAAGCCATTGAACTTTGTGCTTAGAAAAAGGCCATTTATTTAAAAGTACAGAATCCAGATATTGTGAACAGAGTGCTCAACACATGTCAATGGAAGTTTATATATAAAGACGAAGGTATTTACCAAAAAGAATGTGCTAAAGTCGAAACTACCGTTTCAACAGTGCCCCTAGAAATAACCGATGCACAAGTGGCTCAATGTTTCACAAAATACGGTACTATCTCCAGAGTTGTTCATCTTAAGTATCATCATACTAATATCTTGCGTACTTATAGTGGTAAACAATTAACAGTTTTTAATAAAGTAACAGAAGTATTACCAAAATACACTTCCATATTTGGCCAGTTGTCAAGTGGTGAGACAAACAACACAGCGAACCTGCCACCGCTATGCCAGCCCATATTACTTAATCAGTGAATGTCCCCACCCTGCCCCAGTCGACCCTACTAAGTGCAAAAGCTTTACTCCTTCAACGCTTCATCTACTCGTGACGTGCCTTTGTATATGGAAATATTCCCAGTTTCCACCCAACGTAGGTCTACACTTCAAGGTAAAGAACTACCACCTCCCGACGGTGTAGACGCTGTACGTACAAGTATATACATCAAACAAGATTGACGAGCTGGAAACAAATCACCCACAGTGAGTAAACAGTGCTTCTGTTGTCGAAGATGCTACAGTTATCGAACGCTAACCAAATTTAGTTATGCCCATTATATCAGAAGATCAAAATAGTGATAATGTGAAACAACAGTTACTTTTTGCCATTCCCAATTCAGTTCAAGAAAATTCCGTAATACCTCATTTAACGTACGAAGAAGGAGAATTTGAAAGTTCTAATAGTGATACTATCGTTGTAAGTTGTGGTAAAACAGCAAGCGATCATCACGCCGGCTTTGTTCGAAAACCAAAACCAAATTAGAAGCCATTTACGTTGTTATTTTTCCGTTCCAGGTATTTTATCCTGGGAATACGTGAAATTATCTAAGGTGTCTTAATATATCCTTAGTGAATGCTTGGATAATTATCGGCGTATCATGTGACCCAAATGGCTTATATTCTTTGTTATTTTTTTCATGACATTGAAAATTGCCACCTTCGGGGATAGTCATCCCAAAAGATTCATCTGTTGTCACAATTCTTAAATTTACATTCAATCAACATTTGTGCTGTTCAAGAAATAGCGCTCTCACTCATTGACATTCCGAACTAAAACATTTTTCGGAATAATACCACCGAAACAAATAAATCAGTGCCATTAATCTCTCCGTTAGACAATATTGTTCAGGAAGAAAACCACCATGATTCATCCCGAATATCTTATGTCAAAAGTAATGACATTTTCTTATAAGCCTTTACATACCAAGTAGTCATCAACATCGGCATGAACGAACTCACTTCATTTACAATGATCTCGCTGTTTTTCTTCAACAATTCCACAACAGAAACTATCTTATTTGTAGTGACAATAATTCTCTTAGTGAAAAAGAAGGTATAAACTCCCATGATAAATATTCTCAAGCTATTCATGATATTATTGTACAATTTGAACTGATAGATGTTATAAACATTTATATACTAATTCAAATGAACCCACCTTCTTTTAAAATAAGGGACACACGCCTTTAGATGTTATCTATGAAAAAAATTGCAACAGTATTAAAGTTGTAACAGTATAAAAATTGGCCTTTTCCGACCACTCGACTTTAGTAGTTTCCATTGAAGGCAATTATTACTTCCATTTGCGGAGGTCACTTCATTGAAAATTTAATGATTCCTTACTTCAAGATAAAAAAATATTGTCAAGTAATAACTGATTTTTTTAAACAGGCTCAAACAAAAAAACAATCGCTTGGTAAAAAATCAGTGTGGTGGCAACAAACAAACAAAATCAATTATTTTTCATTTCAAAATGTATGTCGATATCCTGCCGATCCAAAGAAAAAAGTCGATTAAAAAAAACAATTACAATATTATTATTGACTTTTAAATGACTACTGTAAACAATTAATTGTTGATCCTATAGCAATTACTAAGGTACGTCAAATTCATGCGTTCATTTGTAAACTTACCCAATATAGAAACCAAGATATTATTACAGGAAGTAAGTTATCTAAAGTAGGTACATATGGAAAAGTATGCACGTTCTTGAGGAACGAAAAAAGGGGCTCTGAAATTCATTAACACATATATAGATGACCATCAACAAACTTTTCAGGGTGAACAAATATAGTAAGCAATTTACTCTCATTATTTAAGTAGCTTCAAGCAAAACAACTTGTCTGCCAACGACAATATAATAATAAACATTCGAGAATATAACATACTCCCCGATAATTGTAGCTCTTTAATTGGTGATAAGGTCACACTTCCGAAGGTTGAAAAAGCAATATTGAACTCCAATTTACAAACTACCTGCGGAGAAGACAATTGTCAATTCAATTTTATGTTAAATTTAGAAATAGCATTGCCGCTTGGTTTGTTGATATATACAACGAAATTCTCAACAGTAACACTGTTCCCTTTCCACAACATTATTCGTCATTTTGTTATCCCTTTAATAAATACCATTCAGTGTATAAAATTACTAGATTATACCCTTAAAATATTTGGATACGTAGATGATCTAACATGCATAGCTCAAAATAAATAAGAAATTTACAAAATATTTGACATAGTCCAATCCTTCAGTTACACATGAATCAAATTAAATGCAGCAAAAACACATTTAATGCAAACAGATATCAAAATAGCAGCTGAACTAACAAAATATTAGTACATTAGTCTCTCAAATTCGAATGAATGTTAGGAATAGAATGAATAACCAAAATCCCTGAAACTATAAACTTAACGAACAACATCTTATTCAAATTGTGGTTCAAGATCTACTTAAAATATCAACATTATTTTCAACATTTGCTTCCCCGTATTAGATTCATAAATTGTTTTATCATTAGCAAATGCACGTACATTTGTCACTTATTTCTACTATCTAAATCAACTATAGCGGAGATCAATAAATACATTGGATATTTTATTTATAAACACAAAATACTTAAACAGAACGGAAACAATTTATACCTTCCCCTTAACCAGGGAAGTCTACTCTTAATTCATCGTACTGTACTATTTCTTTGTGACTATATAGAATCAGTATCCTGTAAAACGATTATGACTGTTCTACAACATGTTGACACGCAGGAACCAGTCAATATCCTCCCTTGAAAACACAAAACATTATCAGTGAATTGACATAAATGCTAAGTTCAATTTCGAAAATGGGCTTGTTAAAGATATTTACAAATTGCTTTTATGCATGAAAGTAGGATTGCATTCTGACATTTGTCACAAAATTCCCAATCAAAAGTGGGAAACCATATGGTCAAATATAAATAAATTAGTACTACTAGCCGAATTGCACGACTTACGGTTTAAGATAAAATATGGTATTTTTCAAACTAATAGCCTATTGTATGAAAAAAAAGAATCTAGTTTCTAGTACGAACATACCTGTATAAGCAAAACGTTCGCTCAAAGGAAATGATTACTTTAATGACAAGGTCCAGTCCATGTACCAGTACTTTACAAATGTTATCGACATGTGTATTCGAATTATCTATCGTCCGTTAGAAATGTACTACACGAAATGTTTATGAAGTATATAGACTTTTAAAAAGATGTATCTTATATGGGTGTGGCGGTAAAGATAAGAAATATCTACTCCCTTGGGTGACCCTTCTTGGTAAAATGATCCCGGCCTTTGCTGTGTATAACCGAATAATACTTCCCATTATGAAGAACTACACCTTGCGCTGCAATTCAACGGGCTATCACTGTTGGCCTTGTTCCAAAGTCTTCGTCTACAACTCCTCCAAATAAAAATCCTTATGAAAGTGATCCTGCCCTTCTCAGTACCAAACACTTTCAATAAATAGCGAATTTTTGTACTGCAATTCAACTATCCAGGATTTCCGCCAGGATTTTCCGTTTGGGAGGGGCGTGTTAAGGCAAAATTGGGAGGGTTTAAGTGAAGTTTTGTACTGTTTCTATCGATTTTTCACAGCAAAAATTTTTAGGTTGGGGGCTGTTGTCGAGATTTTGGGGGGTAAACACTTCCCACAGGGGGATCTGGCGGAATCACTGGGGCTATAACTATTCTAATTATTCAATACGGTAATTCAAATGTATTTTAACCGGCACTGCACGTCTGTTAAGCATTTATCAGTAGGCACCCTTGTACCGTGTCTATGTATAGAATTCACATTGCAAAATCCTGACAACGTTGACCAGATTAGGAAACTGTCATCTTGGCAATTTTTGCAATGAATGTACTGTGACTTTACCATCTTATGAATCATGCAGTATATAAACAATTCTCTTTTATAAAAAAATCACGCATTAACTTACCTTACCTATAGAATCGATGTACACTTCTGTTATATGGAGTCTGACTAACTTGCAAATTGTCTTTCCTAGATTTTGTGAACCTGGCTCGTTCAGCATGAATACTAGTAAAATATTGTTTTTATAAAACTTGGTCTTCCAGCTCACGAGGTTTCTTCACCCGAAACAAAGACTTGGAGAGTGACCTATTTTCCTAAGTATATTCAGCAACTTATGTGGTAACCACATAATTCCCTGTGTGTAACATAGACCAGCGGTCAATATAAGGCTTTTGCACGATAATAAATCACATGTGTCAATCCAACATAAATTTTATTCGCGTGTCGTAGGTAATTCCTTCACATAACGTCCATGTTAAGGCTCCTTCTAACGTCACACGCCTTTTGCCGCCAGAACTCAAGTATTATCACCTCTTTTGGTCGGGTGTGTCCCAAGCTCTATCAGTACATTCTTTTTTTTTTTTTTTTGAATTTGTGTGTAGTTTTTTCCCATGCAACGGACTATGTAAATAGACTGGTCGTTATTAGATGACAATACCTTACAACTAAAGCAGGCTGTAGCCAAGCACAGTATGAAAATATAGGTAAATATAAAGATTTTAACACAGAAAACATTAGTCAGTTTTGTACTTTTTCTAGCAAAATAAGAAAAAGCTTTTCCAAATTCCATAATTTTTGCTGGTATTCACTAAATTTCAGGTGTAGTATGTTCACAGAATACCTATGTGATCAAATTATATCAGAAATGTTGCGAATTTCAGCCAAAATTATGGAATTAGGAAGGGTTCTTTCTGGTCTCTTCAAAAAATAACAGAATAGATTACTGTTTTTTTTCTTTTTTGCAAAAAGAAATATTCGGCAGGAGACGGGCTAACGGAGCCCAGTGATAATTTCATCGAATTTTATTTTAATCGACTCTCAGGAACATTATTACTGTGTTTGAAAAATTTTTCTCATGGCAAGCAAAAACTTACTGAAGTATATATAAGGTGTCAAAGTATGGGTGCATATACTGGGCTAAGGAAAAGGGAGCTGAAAATGGGAGTACCTGAAAAAAATACTGGAGGTTTAAATGAGAGTGCAACACAGTTTCATTTCATGAGTAATATACTAAATCTGCGACCTTGGTGCATTACCGCTCGCTCCGCCATTTTGAAAAAATGGCACCCTAATTGTTTTTTTTTTAAATATCTCGCTTTAAAACATTTTGCAGAAAAATGTGTTATTACAAAAATTAACCTACATAAAATTCCCTACAAGAAGGGATCTTTTCAATTTTCTTCTAAGATGCACCATTTAGGCGCTGCAGGTGCTTGTAGTTTTGCAGTCTTTTTCTATGCTATTTTGTAAAAGCAAAGCGCAAGCAACATAGAGTTGAAAATTGACATACCTGGATATATTGCATATACTGAGTAATATACCAAATATAGCCGGGAAACCGGGACACGACCGGGAAACCGGGATGCGACCGGCAAACCGGGACTGTCGCCCCAAAAGGCTTCTGCCACTAACTGGGAGGAGACCCCTTAATTCCTCTTGCTAAGGCTTAAGGGAACCGACCGGGGTCGACGCCTAATGTCCAATCCATACGTTCACATCGTGGGGGCTGTTAGTACCCCTGCAACTGCTTGGCGAACGAACATAGATGGGCTACTCACCAATCCGCATTAGCTGACAGGGTGGTGAGTCAAATGTCAGCACCCCTCCTTTCTTTACACATGATGGTACAAGTAAGGAAACAGCCTCGGAAGCCCTTATTGCCCGGAGGACGGAATGCAACTGGCAACGACAGTGGTCAGTCCTGCAGGAAGTCAGAGGGTCAAAATGCTCGGGTTTGAATGGTAGACTGCCAGAACACCGACACCGCAACTCGAACGGACCTATACTGTCAATCACTTGCAGGAGAGGAAAAATTAGAAGAATTGCAGAATGAACTTAAAAGTATTAATTGGGATATCATAGGACTATCAGAAGTGTGGAGGAAGAATGAAGACCAGTGGGAACTACCATCGGGGCACACGTTCTACTTTAAAGGAACAGAAAATGGAAAACAGACATTCGTTGACTTTATAATTAGTAAAGACCTGAAGTCACGGATCACAGAAATTGAAGGAATTTCTGATAGAATCGCACGGGTAGTAATAAAGATAAACAAGAGATGCAGTATGCATACAAGTGTATGCTTCAACAACCTCGCACCCGGAGGAGGAAGTCGAAGACCTATACGAGAAGATACAGAAGATCTTGGATAGTAGGAAATCGCATTACAAAATTGTAATGGGAGACTTCAATGCGAAAGTAGGAGCCAAGCAGAGCAGTGACACGGAAGTGGGAAACTTTGAATTTGGCAAAAGAAACAAGAGAGGAGAGAAGTTAGTGGCATTCTCAGAAGCCAACAGACTGTTGATTTCCAATACATTTTTCAAGAAACCGCCCCAGAGGAAGTGGACATGGAAAGGCCCAAATGGGACCAAAAACGAAATAGACTACGTTCTATCGAATAACAGGGAAATTCTGCAAGACGTGTCTGTTCTGAACAGTTTCCAAGTCTCGAGTGATCATAGGATGGTGAGATGTAAGGTGAAACTAAATACTAGACTTGAGAGAAAGAAACTTATCAGAGAAAAGCCGCCACTTTTAGATCTGGCAAATCTAGGCAAAAACAAAGACACATTCGAGATAGAACTAAGCAACAGATTTAGCGCCTTGGAAGATTTAGAGGATGAAGAAGACATCAATAGCAGAAATAAAATACTGACCGAGATAATAAGAGAGACAGCCAAGGAAATAGCAGGCACCAGAAAGAGAAGAGAGAGCAAAATCTCAGAAGAAACTAAACTCTTGATGAAGAAAAGAAGGGAAATGAAAGAAGAGGGAAATTACATCAAAAGGATTGAATACATAGAACTAAATGAAACCGTAAGGAAGAAAATAAGAGAGGATGTACGAAGATATAACCAAAATCTTGTTAGAAATACAAACGAGGAGTACAAGAGCCTGAAGAAAACCAAACAGCAGCTCATGATAGGGAAAAAGCAAACAATTGCAGTTAAGAGACCAGACGGGATCGTAACACGAAATAAGGAAGAAATTATAAACATATTTGAAAATTTCTAAAGAGAATTGTACTACTCCGAAGAAGA